>JAJPGS010002399.1:0-36871 GCA_028654335.1 Alnus rubra
CGTAGTTCTATTTTTCCGCCGAAAAACCGTTTTACTTTTATTTTTATTTTTTGAACAAATAGCATGTGTTATTATATATTACTGAAGAAAGCCCTAGGGCATGGACAAATACATGAGGTACCAAACTCCTTACACCCTAAGCTAAATAAATCTGACTTGAACAGCAATATAAACAAATCATAAACATGACAAGAACAACGAGTCATTCTTTACAATTAAGCACAATCTGACTCCAAAGAAAACATCCATCCGAAGGAAGCATGGTCAGAACCAGATGGCTTGCCCGGCTCATTAGTTCGACCTGTTAGCTTGTTCATATTTTTTTTATATATATACAAATATATATATTAATATATTACTAAAAATGAGTTCGATAAATTTATGCATGTATATTAATAATTAAATAATGTGTTATATGTTACTTAATATTTGTATGTGTGTATTAGTTAATATATCAACTAGTTAGTTCATAAACTAACATATAGTATACTAGCTAAGTAAATATATTGTTACATCTAATACTTGATAATAGTATTTAGTATTTTAAGCTACCATATTAAGTTATTAATAGTTAGTATAATACAATATAACTATATTGAATAGTTAGTATCTATATATATATATATATATATATAAAAGCACTATATATATTATATGTTAAAAGTATATATATATTGACTTACTACTTACTCACATTATACGTATACCATAATTTATACTCTCTAGTTATGTATATAATAACATATTATTAATTTGTTACTTAAAGAAAATAGTTATGTACTATATTTTTATAATATGCTTCACATAGTTACATACTATATATTTATGTTATAAATAAATGTATAGAAATTATTCACAAACTCGGGGCTCAAACTCCATTTTGATCGCACATTAAAAAATTACCTGGTTCGGCTCAAATATCATTCTCAACACTCGAGGCTTTAACGAGCCAAACTTAAACACACATTTCATAGCTCGGCTAGAGTTCGAACTCGACTATTAGAGTACAACTCATAAACGAGGCAATATTAAAACCCGGTTTCTGACTCCATTACACCCCTAACAAACATAATGCTCCCGAAGGCAAGTCTAATTATTGCAAATTGTAGATTCTGAAGCATTAAGAAAAAACCAAAAACATGAAATAGGTTGACAGCGAAGATAAACATATTTTGAAAGAGAAGGAAGTTTTACACGAACAAACTTCACTTAATGTTTCGACACCGAGCCAGACAAAGCAACAAGCAAATACATGGAAGACATCATCAAAGACAGTAATTTGAAATTCACAACTACGACAAGACAAGGACAAGATAGATAACGACCATTTATTCCCAATACCAGACCCAACTAGAGACATCTGCAAGAAAAAGGGTTCACTCAAGTGAAATTAGAATAGATCAATCCTCTTCAGATTCCGACTCAGCACTCTGGAGCCAATCAATGAAAGGTCGAGCATTCTTCCATATCTGAGAGTCCTTGTTGCCTGCCTTCAGTCCTCCTTCATACCACTGGACGATGGACTCTTCCTCCAAGACATCAGCATCATAGAGTGCTTTCAAAACCAGAGCAATTTCCTTCATTGCACTTGTCTTTGACTTCCCACAAAACTCCTCAATCGCATGAAGCAAGAGCAACTGCGACCCCTCATCCTGAGCAACAGCAGCAGTAAGGTAGCTCTTCTTCTTGATCACCTCCTTTGCAAACCCTTTCTCAATGCCATCAAATAACCCCTCATACATAGCATTCATCTTTTCTTGGGAAGACCCGGAAACTGACTCCAGAAGGGACTGCAATTGCTTTGCTGAGATACCCTTCTTGATATTTTCTTTCACCTCATCAGTCAGCGTCTTGCGAGCGACCAAATTTCCATTTTCAGCATTTTCACTTGCTTTATTCAGTGCTTTCTTCTTCTCTGGCTCATCTGTAGAGATACCCTTCTTGATATTTTCTTTCACCTCATCAGTCAGCGTCTTGCGAGCGACCAAATTTCCATTTTCAGCATTTTCACTTGCTTTATTCATTGCTTTCTTCTTCTCTGGCTCATCTGTAGAGAGCATGACCATATCAGCTGTCACTGCACTCAGTTGCTCTTGGATGCGTTGCCTAGCCGCTTCCGCTGATGTATCCGTTTGCCACTGAACATCATTATCCTCATCTTCATCATCTTCTTCCTTCTCATCAACCTGACTGTGAGTAGGTGACGTGCGATCCTCATCAGAGCCACTTGCTTTCTTCTTTGAAGAGCTCGCTTTTGTTGTGCCATCCTTAGAAGAGGTTGTAGTGCCCTTCTTCTTGGCCTCTTTCTTAATTTTCTTCTGCTCCTCATCAGCAGCCTCACCTTCCTTCAGTCGCTCCTTCTCAGCCCTCCTCATCGCCTTCTTTTCCTTGGATCCCTTCTTTGGTTCTGGTGGGTTCTTAAGAATGAAAGTAGTGAGTTTGTCCCTCATATCCACATCTGACACAAAACCACAAGCTGCACATTTCAGTTGGAGCATCTGAGTTTTGGTAATCAGAATCTCAGTCTCAGGGTTTCCACAGCCATAACACTGGACATATTTCTTAATGAAGTTCTCGAGAAGGCCAGCAAGTTTAGCAGTCTCATGGGCCCCATTAACAAGAGAAGTCCCAGTTTTCTCGTCAAACTTAGATTGGGCTCCAAGCTCACAACCAAAGTACTTCGTGGTGTAAGCAGCTGGCCTTGCCAAAGCCTTTGCGATATCAACCATGTTGACTACGTTTGTCTTGATGCCATTTCCTCGGCCCTCAATTTTGGTAACCATTTTGGGCATCTTATACCTGTAGAAGGCATCATCACTATTTCCACCAATGTTCAGTAAAGCCATCTTGACTGCAGTGCAGAAATTGTAGAGCAACAATACTAGATGTCACAGGGAGCAAATGATGAGATTTGAAGTGTAGAGAGCAGCAAAATTGTCTTCTAAGGTTTTCTGAACAAGAGAAGATTGATCTTCGGCAGCAAGAAATGGCTGCATCCAATTGCAACCACCAAACTCAGGATATTCCAGAAATGGCCCGAGATGCATACAGCCAATCCTTTGAGGTATGGATCTGTTCTTTTTTCTTGACGAAGGACAGTACTCTCCTAGCAACCCAATCAATCCCAAAAAGAAGGCGGCCTGTTCGGACATAAAAGAAACTTCAATCTTGACACCTTCACCTTGAGAATCTGCTAATAGCAGATAAACCAGCAAGCTTCCTGCATCAACAATGTCCAGAATTAGGAAAAATACAGAACAATAGTAGTTAACATATCAAATACAAAAGAAAATTTCCCAAATACCAAAATTACAAAAGTTATGATTCCAATAGACACATAAAGAAGCATTCAGATTACTAGTAAAAGCAACAAGTAACAATAGCAGCAAAATCACAGCCCCTGACATGTGAAAATAAAAAATAAATAGTTGACATTTACTCTTACCACTATCCACATAATAGTATGCAAAGATTGAAGGGAAAACCCAAGAGATTATAAGAATAAAAATGAACATGAACTGAAAAATATGTCGTGTTACACGCTCAAGTTTTCATAAATTTTCACATTAACAGATGTGTCAGATACATAAATAACTTCCCTAACCAGCCAAGTTATCAACTTGCTTTCACAGTAAGATAAAATTCAACATATTTCAGGTTTTAGGTGACATTTTAAGTTAAAAGTCATTCAAAGCAGTATCCCTGACATAAGATAAGAAGAAAATCTGGTGAGAAAAGTCATCAAGACAGAGACCAAAAAAGCACAAAATTATAACACAAGGTTTTTAATATTCATTACAGATTACTTTCTTCCAATTAAAAGCCAAAAACTAAGTCAATATAACTAAAAAAAAAATACTGAAACAAAATAACTAAGTGAATTACTATGAGTAACTTTGGGGACCAGAACATTAACATTTTATGGCTTCAAACAAAAAGAAATTGCAGATTCTCCCTATCCAAGAAACATTTACTGCAAAGGATGATGGCCAACATTTCTTACTATAGCAAAAACATGCTTTATTAGATATTGAAGCATGATGTTCCTATCCACCATAGCCCACACAAGCATAATATTACATTAACCTTTTATGCGCAAAGCACATAACAAAGCCTCTCTAAAAAATTTACCCACATGAAATTAACTGCTTAGGAAAAAAAAAACAAAAGGGTAAAGTCCACGTACCCCTCAAACTACCATCCAATTGACAATGTCCCCCCACCCCAAATCTACCAAAAAAAAACTCAGAAAAAAATTAAAATGAATAAAGAAACAAATATCAAAATGAAATAAAATAGAATCAGAACAAAGTTTGTCTTCTAGGACCCACATTATTCATTCTTCTCTTTCTACTCATACAACCAGATACATCGATCGAAATCAAAAACTACATAACATTCACTGCTCAGAAACTCGTTGAATAATACAAGTTCTTACTTTAGCATTGAAGATAGTAGTAAAAGGCGCCTTATCAGTAATAATGACCAGGAAGAGAGAGAGAGAGAGAGAACATAAAATCGATTTTCCTCAACCAGTTTCAGATTAATTAAAGAGAATAAATAATTCCATTAAATACGTCATGTACTAATTAGCATATAAAATTGGAGAAAAACTCAAAACGTTAAAAGAAAAAACAAAAACAGTTTCACGAATACGAACATCGATATCAGCATACTGTAAATCGCAAGAATGTTAATAAAGAAATACCCTCTCATAGAAAGAAAAGAAAAAATCTGATCGATCAGCTAAATCACAAAGTTATTTGGTTTTACACTTTTACTACATTTTTCAAGAATCATACCGGATTGAGCAGATATAGCATAAGATCTAGAAATTATCCAATACAAAAATTTCAAGGAGAAAAAACAATCATCCACGAATATCAAACAAAGGAAGTAACAAGTCGAGGAAACCCTACAGCTCGTACCTGCAATTGATCGAAATCGAGATCCAAACCTAGAGAGAGAAAGCTAGCTCCAGGGAGAGTGGGACAGGGATTGCGAAATACTAGGGTTTAGGTGATTCAATGGCGGAAGAGAGAGGGGTGAGGGATGAAGGGTCACCAAGCGATTTGTTATATAGGGTTGGAAGCGAGAGGAGAAATTGTCATCTGGTGCAAGCGATATTTACGGGACATTGTGATACTGGATTAAGTGACGTCGTTTCTGTTGGTAAGTCGCCTGTGATGTTGATCAGGAACCGTTGGTTTTCATGTCTGATTCCAGAATATTTTTCTGATTCTGGAATTACATATCGTCATTTATGATAAAATCAAGGTTGATTTATTTTCCTAAATTACTCTTGGACATCAATGTGACTCAAGGTCTTGCAGCTTATTCTAGTTCAACATTTTTTATCTTAGTTTTCCTTGGTAAAAAGAGTTGGGGTTTTCACAAAGGGAATTTTCAAGTTCAACATTTTTTTATCTTATTTTTTCTTAGTACCAATGATTGGGATTTTCTAGGATTATTTGCTCGAATCTTAAAGAATTTGCACAAAAAATGTGAAAGGGGTTCTCGGGACATGAAATGCTCGGGCAGCTAAACCTCGCACCTTAGGTTGCCCAGACACCTCGAACTTCGAAATTCTCAAAACTTGGGCAAACACCTCATGCTCTGAAATCCCCTCTCTCATCTCGTGTCTGAACTCTTACTCGACTTTTAGGAATTGGGATCCTCTTAACAAAAGTTGGTTATCATCAAATTTTATCAAGGGCTAATTATACTTAACTCTCTAAACTACCACCGGTAATTTACACATTGCCACTACAAACTGCAACATGATACGCTCAAACTACCGATCGTAAGTTAAAAAACCCTCTCTATTAGCCCATGCATGTCATTAAAAATGGACAAAATCTTGATCACGTGCCATGCACATTCATTTTTTAGGCCCGGCCATAATCTTTTTCTCTCAAATAAAATTAAATCATGATCACGTATCATTTTCACCTGTAAAATTATTTAATTTTTAAGATATAGTTGTTGCAGGTGAGAGGAGCCCTACAGTCGTCTACCCTACAACCCCTTTGGGTTTGGGGCAGGTTCTAGCTTTTGAGATATGCTGAACTTTTGTGGAGACTCAACCATGTGTAGGTCTTGGCCATTTTGTGGCGATATAGAATAACAGTAGTCCAGGTAACATTGTAATGTACGTGAAAATTGTATATAAATAAAGTTATATATGTTTGTGTTATAGCTCAAATGTTATAATTACGATTTATGAAATAAACTTGTGGTTTCAACCAAAAAAAAAAAAAAGGGATGGTAAGGTAATTTTCATTGTGTTATTTGAGGTAATAGTACTAGCACAATGTGGAATATGCGAATTACTGTATTGTATTTGGTAGGGCTTTATAATCGGTGGTAAACCCAACCTTGTGAATATGAGGGGTTAAATTTGTTGGGGTTGTCCTACATCGGTTGTGGAAGGGGTAGGTGGTCAGTTTATAAGTGTGAGGGAAAGCATCACCTCATGAGCTAGCTTTTGGGGTTGAGAATGCCCAAAACCACCTAACACTGGTATCAGAGCCCAGGTTTACCAACAAGTTTCAGGCCCTATAATATGCGGGAGAAACGGGTTGTCTCTGCTCCGACCCAAGGCCCGATGTGTGAGGGGGAGATTGTTGGAATTGTTCCACATCGATTGTGGAAGGGGTAGGTGGTCAGTTTATAAGTGTGAGGGAAAACCTCACTTCATGAGCTAGCTTTTGGGGTTGAGAGAGGCCCAAAACCACCTAACAAAATTGACAAAAAAATAAAAAATAAAATAAAAAAATTGGGGGGCAAAACTAAAAAACAAAATAAGGTTAAAATTTATTTGTTTTTTTTGGTTTTTTTTTTTTAAAAAAAAATGGAGAAAACTTTTGGGGCTTGGGGCTGACCCTATGTAGGTCCGCCATTGTTTACAATAGGGATGTGTTTATTTTTTCTAGCTGGTGCACTTGTCTTAATGTGTCAGCCTGGCCTATTGATGTTATAGGCTCAGATGAAGCCGAGCCCACTATTGCATTGGGTTATTTATGTACACCATAACTCATAACTGAAATTTAAGATGTTTATAATATAAAAAATATATATATATCACATTTTTATCTCATAATTATCGTACAATACTAATGTAGCAATAGCATTAACCCTTGAAATTTTATTTTTATTTACAATGACTAATCTAAGGGCTGGTTATGACTACTACGTCAACATTGTGAGATAGTTAAAAGATAAAAATGTGATTTATACTATCACTCTTATAATATAGAAAAAAAAAATTACATATACCTCATCAAACTACCATTTCATTGTCAATGTTCCCACAAACTACTAATTGTGTCAATGTATTCCTTAATTACCAAAACAATGTTAATGTTTCTAGATGACAAAATACTATTCGTAAAATAAAATAGGGAAAAATACAATTTAGCCCCTTAAATTACCAGTCATTCTTCGGATAGCCCTTGAACTACTAAGGCTTGGACTTTGGTCCCCAAAATTACCAACACCTTTGAATAATGCCCATTTTTTACAAAATATGCTCATAGTACCCCTGCCACGTATTATTTTTCAATTAAATTTTTTAAACAAAATTAAGAAAAAAAATTAAACTAAAAAAAATAAATATTGTGATCGACCGGAGGACATACTGCTTCTTTCCATCATTGCCATTGGGCACAATGCACGCCTGTAGCTCGGCAAACTTGTCAATGCCTCTCCGAACGTGGACATGGCTAATTTTCTATCATTTGATGTCTATAATATTGATCTTTCGAAGGTTATGAACGATTCCAATATGAATTTTGTTTTGTTACAAACGACGAGCAAGTATACCATCTTTAAGGAAGACCTCGATTGGTTTATGATGGAGAAATCAACGACCGTGAGCTTGTTCGTTGATGTTCATATCCGTTTTCCTTTATGTATTTTTTGGCACTCAAAACGTTGGCCAATAGTTGCCTGGAGCTTAAAGATCACAAGCTTTTCTCTTGAGTGGAGGATATTTTTCAAAGCAGGACGAGCTTGAGCCTCAAGCTCGCCCGAAATCAGTGAGTTGATGATTGCGAACCGAAACTTGCTGAGCCGGGCTATAAAATCGGTCATCACGGCGTTGCAAACGGACGGTGACCGGAGAGGTGTTAGGAAGATCGAGTCGCAGTTGAGAAATAACGCTACCCCAAACACTCATCTTTTTTTTTTTTTTAAAAGAAATAAAATTTTAGTATTTTTTTTAACCTTTTTTAAATTTGTTTGATTTGAATTTTTTTATTATTTTAATTGAAAAATAACACGTGGCAGGGGTATTATGAGAAAATTTTACCAAAATGGGCATTTTTCAAAGGTTTTGGTAGTTTGGAGGGATAGAGTCCAAGCCTGGTAGTTCGGGGGGCTATCCGGAGAATGACTGGTAGTTTGTGAAGCTAAATTGTATTTTCCTCAATAAAATAAAAATAAAAATAAAAATTATAATAAAAACTATTTTTGTTTAACAAAATATATTAAAAAAAAAGGAAAAAAAGAAAAATGAAAAACCAAGGGCGTCGTTTTAATTTATTTTTTTAAAAAAAATTATAAGAATATTTTTGTTTTATTAAATTTATTTTAAAGTTATTTTTATCTTTTTACTGGTTTTGGAGGGCATTGACATTATTTTTGTGGTTTAAGGAGATATTAACGATAATTATGGTTTGATGGACATACAATAGAGCAGTAAGATAATGAGTCCGGATAATCAAAAGAACAAATAATTGTAAGCACAAAAATAAATCATATAATAAGACTTTAATATAAGGTAAATAATATTTCTACACAATTTGTACATGTACTCATATTTGTGATTGTGACTCTATCCTATCTTATAAATCCCGAACCAAATATAAAACTATAAAAGGGTACAAAATGTATAATAAAAAAATGTCTCTTAATTGAGTTCGTTTGGTAAAACAAAGCGTCCTTCCAGTCAAAAGTCAAAACTATATAGCTGTGCGCTAGCGATTTATAGATGGATATGGCCTTCAAATAGGATCAGAAGCTGAAGTTGAGTTGGGTACACAACCATCGCACCAACCAAGATCTCAGCCCTTAAGTCGTCTCTCTCTGCATTCGCATCGGAGGTCAAGAAGCAGCGCTCCAGCTCAGTCTAATCGGCAACGCGGCCAATCCTGTGAATCTCTCTCTCTCTCTCTCTCTCTCTCTCTCTCTCTCTCTATATATATATATATATATATATGTTTCTATCTTTCTCTTTTAATGATCGGTTACATTCTCAACCCTATTTGTGATTGATTCACGCTCTTATGCGCATACTTTTTGTTGGTAATTATTTGTAGGAATCATTAGTGTGTGAATCAATGAATATTAAACTAGCTCCATTGAATCACTTATTTGTTGTTGTTGTTTTTTATTATGCTGTTTAAGGTTGATTGTGAAAGAAAATTTATGGGATTCTGGGGCAGATCTTTTTCTGAAATCATCCATTAAAGTTTCCACTTAGTATTCCTAGAAAAATCGCGAAGCATAGGGTTTATAGAAAATGAAGAAGTCAGAGTAATTAGAGGCAATCAACTAGCCACTGATTTTCTGCCTTTTGGGTCCTCAACCATGAACCTAGGGAACAATTTTTTTTTTTTTTTTTCCAAAAAATGCAGGGGGATACTGGGTTTTGGGACTACGGATTCTAAATAGAAGTATGAGGTGAGTGAATAGTCTGTAAAAGATTTCAGGTTGCCCAGTTGATCTAAATGATACTATCATCTTTCCAACAAGTGGGTCGAAAGCTTTTGATCATTTGCAATTCTATTACATGTGTGGTCGCCATTATGTATGTATGAGAGATATACATCTCGTGTTGTTAAATGCCTCTCTGAATTGTATCCTTGCATGAGGGTGCTACATTTGTAGACTTTTTATTGCCATTCCAATCATGTTACTCTTCGAAATTTCAATTTCGTCATTCTCAAATGCTATTTTTCATAGAAATGCTTTAAGTGCTTACTTATTGTCAAACTTCTTTGCTTTCAAAGTTTTAGTGATCTTGAGAGCCTATGGCATCCTGCGACCACTAGGATATATTATTGGCTCAAGTTTCCGGGTTTTAACTTTAGTTTCCATTGTGACGTTCCAAAGTTTTTCAACTATGCTTGGAAGATACTATATCTGTCAGCATTCCGTTGCCTTCCCAATCAGGTTATGTGCAGGGTTTTGATTTCCACCATCCTCTTTAAATGCAGGATCAGGAGTCAATTCTTTTCCCCCTTGGATACTCTAAAACGTCTACCTATGTTTGACCTTCATTGCTTTTAGATTTTGGTCCTTGAGCCTGATTGCTCTCTTCTTTATGTTTCGTTTTCAAAAGCTTTATGCTTCCTTCTCCTCTTCCATGTCTCCTTTTTCTGAAGAAATTTAGTCATCAAAGGTTACATTTGTTGGAAAAGTTCTAGTATGGGTAGTTATTTCCAAAGGTGTTAACAGCTGACATGCTCTAAATTAAACGAACAAAAGAAAAGGACAAAAAGGTCAAACTGCAGTTGCATTGGATTCTTTACAAGTTCGTTGAGGGATCTTAAATCCAACTCCCCTCCCCCCAAAAAAAAGCTGTTTGGGCTATGCCCTTGAGGTGCTTCACCTATATAGCTGTTTGGGCTATGCCCTTGATGGGTTTGAATTTTCCAAAGCTTTTGTGGCATCTTTCTTTCTAGGACTATGTTTCATGTGTCCCAATAATATTATGAGATTCATTTTGATGGTTGGTCTTTGTAAATATAAAAAAATAAAAAATAAAAAATCATCAAAATCAATTTGGAATTGAAGTGTTATAAAGGTCTTGGTTTGTATTCTTTAGATGTCACCATAGTTTCATGTTGCTACTCTAGACTTAAGCTGCTTTTGGCCCTGAATGGCTCTTGTATATTTTTAGAAATTTTCTTATTGCTTTCTTTTAATTTGGAGGAACTATCTGATGGTTCACATCATGTACTAAAAGAAGTAAAGGCTCAGGTATGCTAGTGTTTTCTCTTGATGACTTCTGTTTTAGCTGCCACTATGTCCCCTCAACCTGACAAAAAACATAACCCTTTTTTGTTAATAATGTGTGTGTCCCCCCTTGTTTGAATTAAATTATCCTTTTCAGTTTTATTTCATTGTCTCCTTTTGGAATAGATATGCAACGTCACTGCTAGCTGCCTTAGAAAATTGCTTGACCAAAATGCAGATGCATGTGTGGTGGCGTCTTATTTATACCTTTTATTTAGCCCCAAGAATTTTAGATCCCATCTCTTCTCAAGACCTTAGGAATCAACTTAATTGGTTGAATATTGAAATCGCTTAATTTTCTATCTTCTGCTTCATTGTGAGGTTTCTTGTTCCATATGGAACGTTTTCTTCAATCGATTTGGGTTATCTTGGATTATGCCTAGACGATTAGTCGATTTGTATGCTTGTTGGTGGGCTGTTGGCAGCGCTTGGATCGCTGCTGCGTGGAAGATGGTGCCTTCGTGATTTTGTGGTGTCTTTGGATGGAAATGAATGATAGAAGTTTTGAGGACCGTGAGAGGACATTGAAGGGGATTATGTCTTTATTTTTCAACACATTGTATCTTTGGATAGCTGCTTTTGTTTCTCATTTGGTGATTAGTTATTTTGATTTTCTTGTTCTTTTTATACTCGATCTATGATATCTTGATTACTTTCTCTGTACCTTGGGCCGCATTACATTTTTAATGATATCTCGATTACTTATAAAAAAAAATCGTTTTTGTGACCTATTGGATTTGTCATAGTCTGATATTTCTACTGAAATGCCAATGAACTCCCAACTATAATGGCATTTCCTCCTTCCAAAAAATGGGATGGAGGATGACGTCTTGGCTTCAACACCCACTCGATGCGTGTTTAGATTACCAATAAAAAAAAAAGAATGAATGGACAAAGAAATGAGTAGATAGATAAATCTACTATATTAATGTGAACAACGGGTTTGCTGTTGCAGCTGTTTGGTTGGGTGGTGCAAGGTCATTATGTCTAGCATGGAGGATGTCAAAGAGCAAGAACAGGTGAATGTAGATGTCCCCCAGGAGTGTGAAAAATCCATACTTTCATCTCAAGAGGAGGTTGTGTTCATATTCTTGATTTCTTTACACAGTTGATCTATTAATGACCTTATATTGCATTCTTGGAATGTTTTTAATTCCAAGGGTATCTTACAGTTGCAGCAATTTCTCAAATAACTTTGGTTAACTCAGTTTAGGGTTTTTGTAGGAGGTGAAGAAGAAATATGGGGGAATAATGCCCAAGAAACCACCACTCATTGCTAAGGTGATTTCCAATTTTGAGATTACTGATGGCTCTTCTTTGTTAGGGTTTGGAAAAGGCATCTATCTGAGTTGGTTTTTTACTAAAGTTTGGGGTTTGATATCAGGACCATGAACGTGCTTACTTTGATTCTGCTGATTGGGCTCTGGGAAAGGTACTTTGCATGAGTATCACAATCATTTTACTTGTCATTGACAGCAGTGGGGAAACATGCATTAAGTTAACTAACAAGTATCTTTTACACTTTGGACAATGACAGCAAGGTGTTGAGAAGCCCAAAGGACCACTTAAGGCCCTTCAGCCCAAATTACAGGTATTAATTTAATTTGACTTATTCTGTGGCTGAGTTTGCAACGATTGCTATTCTTTGTGTATTATTATGGTCAATAGTGTGTTAGATACTGATGCTACTAGCTAGATTGCATGATATGCACTGACCTTCTTGAATGAAGTTGTGGTTGAGCTTTGATTTATATATTTGCCAAGTATTTGCGTTTAAATTTGGATTCTATAATGTTGGCAGCTTTTCAGGACAGTGGACAATATTGAAGTTGTTAATTGTCATCTAGATGCTGCAATTGGATCTTAATTGAAACTGGAGCAATTCACCATGCTGCTTCAATAAATTAGGAGGATTAATTAAGTAATGAATCAGAATTTTCAGTTGGATTCAGAATGGACTTGGGGTTCTCAATTATTACCAACCAGCTTAAAGACTCAACCTTGTCAGATAATGCTGTTCTTGAATGTTAGGTGAATCTGGAACTAAGCAATATAATTTTTGGTTAGAATTGATAAAGCCTATCGCTCTTTAGGACAATTATTACCAATTTTTGGAGTATATAATGTAGAAGTAACCAACTAGATAGTGGAATTGAGCATCAGCATACTAGTTTTCGGCCAAATAGATGATGCCAATAATCTTATTATACAACTGTTACAAGTTTATTCATATCTAGCATTCTAGTAACTAACAAGTTGCTTGTGAAGTAGAAGTGATTTGATGGTAAAAGAGTAGCTCAATCCCACGTACACTTATTTTCCTAGAACTTGTATGGCATGGATAGATTCAAATAGCAGAAGAAGCTAGGAAATTTATTTCCTTTCCAGTGATTTGAAGTAAGGAAAATTAAAGTTGTTTTTTTTTTTCTCTGGCCCTTAAACGTTAAAAGGTATATAGTTTTGTACTTTTTTCTCTATGGGGGGATATCAAGAAACAATTGATAACTTGTTTTTTTCATTTTTTTTTAATATGTAAGTAAAGGAAATTCATTAAAAGTGCAAGGGATGCAACCCAAGTACATGGAAAGTATACTAGAGAAACACCCTGCAAATCAAGAACAAGAAAAAAGAGAACAGAAATCTGCATAGCTAGAGACATGGAGAAAGGTGGTAGCAGAGATCCACTCAAATAAGGCTTTAAGAAAACAAGTCCGTAGATCCGAGCTTGTTCGCTCTTGATCATCAAAGCTTCGAGCATTCAATTCTCTCCAAATCCACCACAATAAAAATGAACGAATTACATTCCGAATGATAATGATGCCATTCCGTCCGACTCTCCTATTCCAACATGCCAAAAGATCCACCACCCCAAACATTTGAAAAACCATAATCCAAAGTGATCTGGCGTTTTTCCACTATTTTTACATATACAACACCAATCTATCACTATGATATGACGCTTGTAGATTATCCAAAGTGAGAATTTTCCCAAGGGAAGCTGTCCAAGTAAAGAAAGCCAACCTTGAAGGAGTTTTAGACCTCCAAATGCTCTTCCAAGGAAAAGGGGAGTCAACGTTAAGAAGAAGAACCTTGTTAAAGATTTGACCTCAAAAGATCTTCTTTTTTAGGGCGTCCACCATAGTCTATCATCACCCTTCCTACCTACTCTAGCGGAATACAAAACATTGAAGAAAGAGGAGACAAAAGTCCACCTCCCAATCATGCACCAACCTGGTGAAGTTAATGTCCCAATGAACAATGTGCGTGGCAAAACAGTAACTCAGATGAATGTTGTGCCTGACATTGATCAAGATAAATGCATTGCCTTTTTAATATTCAAAGACTCCTTCCAAGACATTATCCTAAAAACTGATATTATGAACAAACTGGGTGGCTATTAGAATTGCAGTGGCTTCCATGTCCTTTGCACTTTTTTTTTTTTTTTTTGTGTGTGTGGACAATTTCCTTTGCACTCGTCAACACTTTGTTCATTTAAGTAAGGCTACTATAATGTTACCTTTGCTGTATCAGGTCACCACCCTGACACCTGCTCCCTTTAAATTTTTAAAGATCCTCTACTGATATATGGAAGCTGTCTGGTTGAGGGCTCCACAATTGATCTTGAAACAATCCCCTTCTCTTCTGTTGGCTTGCAAATATTTTGCAAGAAGTTTACTCCAAGGACCTCCATATGGTCTCTGACCATGCTACCATATGACTTTTGGTTCCAGTTTGGGGTGTGCACATGTTGGGTTGGTTCAGTTTTGGGGGTTTTCAAACTGTCCTGATCTCATCGGTTTGGAGAATAGCCAAACCGCAACAAACCGACAACAGTGAATAACCAAAACAATCAAGTCTGCAACTGGTCGGCTTGAATTAGTTTGGTCTTGGCCACTCTTGGGTCTGAACCAGTACTCTTTAGCTCATTCGTGTTGTTTATTTGTACTGACAACTTTAATTATTTTGGGTCCAAAAATTAATGATTTGAATCATATCATTTCAGTGCCTGAACTAAAGTTTGGAGCATTTAGCCAAAAAGCAAGTGCATGGGATATTAGGTCATTATTATTGAAAGTAAGCGACATATCCTAATTTATGTTATATCTTAAATGTATAGTCAATAAATGTTGGATTAGTTTGAGTTTTGTGAAAAACCCCAAACTGAAACCGAACCAACCTCTCATTTTTTTCAGGTTTTAAAACCAAAGCAATATCAACCTGAGAAAAACCAACCCAAGCTTGTCGGTTTGGGTTGGGTTGTCACCTTGAATGTACACCCCCGGTTTTATCATGTCCGTATCATTGTTGCTGTGACTATTGAATGACAAATTCTATAGTTTGAAATTTATTCTTCTATTCTGCCACAATCTAGTGAAAAAAAATGAGACATCCTTTGGTAGGGTGAGTGTCACACACACGCACGCAAATACACACGTGCAAGCTTGTATGCTAGACACAATGTGCATCAAGCCGAAGTCTGATTAGATAATGCTGATCGTCCCCCTGTAGTTCTGGCTTTTCTTTGTATTACGGGTTTGGTTTGTATTTCGGGTTTACTTTGTATTTTGGGTTTGATTTTCTTATGTATTTTGGGTTGTGGGTTTTTTTGGGAGGGTTGTTCAGGTTTTCTTGCGGGTTTTGGGGGTTTGTTAGGTTGGGTTGGGTTGCTTTCGGAGCAGGTTTGGGTGTTTGTTGGGGGCTTCTTTCGTATGTTGGGCTTTGGGTGCTCTTTGTGGGTTTCGGGTTTTAGGGTTGTTCTTTGTGGGTTTGTTTGGGTTTTGTCTTTCGTGGGTTGGCTTTGGTGGTTCCTATGTATACTCTCGGTGTACTTAGGGGCGCCTTATGCTTTTTAATAAAATCTTATTACTTATAAAAAAAAAAAAGATAATGCTGATCGTTGCAAGGTTTTAGGTCCAAAAAAAGGTTTAGCATGGGTTGGGTTGTTGAGGCTACTGACAGGATGCCTGTATAATGGTATTAGAATTATGGATCAAGTTAAATAGAGCCAAAATTGGACATCTTTTACCTGGCCTATCCTTGTATAATAGCTTTCTTCTAAAATGAGTATAATATTATTTCTATTCTGAAATTTGTATGCTGCTCATGACATGCTATTCTCGGTGCACTTTGCATGATTTAGCCCACACAACAGCAAACGCGATACCGGAAGTCTCCTTATGCTCCATCAGATGGTGAAGGTTCGCCTCCCTTTGCTAAAAACTCATTAAGCTTTACAGTTATTTTTAACATGTCTTCATTGCCATATTATATTTTAGGGAGAAAAAAAATAACCATTGTTCTCTTTGTGTAGATAGAGGAAGCGCTCCATCTGAGGATGGGAGTACCAATGTATGAGACTGCTGTTGGTATTTTAATCTTGTGAGGACTGCTGATTATTATTCCGATACCTATATAGGTAATGAGTACTTTTCTGTTTGTTCTCCGTAATAAAGTTGGTGAAAATGTTTAGTTGTTAGCTTAAAGGAACAAACAACAATGATAATACAGTTGAGATTTATGGAGCTATACTTTGTACTATCTACTATTCCATGTGTTTTGCTGGTGTGGGACATTGTTGCTCGTTTATGATAAATGAAAAGAAGAAACAAAAAAAAAAAGGCTTACTAGTGACAAGCGAGATACCCTACCCCACCACCCTCTTTTTTTCTTTTCTTTTTTTCCTGTTATTCTGTTCTTATACTTATTGGGGTGTGTGGTTGGACCATTGAAATTGGAAGGGCCTTTTGTAGAATGGGATTTGAAAAATTGTCTTTTGAAATTAGATATGAAAGATTTGCATTCACCACATTTCTATCTAGATTCAATTGTCGAGGATCATTGACATGTTTGTCTTTAGTGTGAAAGGTTTCAAGTTTTGGTGCCTTATTTTGGACTTGTGTTGGGCTGTAACATTCAATAGTCGGTTCGGTTTGATTACAACCAACCTTGTCTCTAAATCAGATTGTTTACCAATGCCATTCTCTCTCTCTCTCTCTCTCTCTCTCTCTCTCTCTCTCTTATATGACGAGCATAGTTAGATTTTTATGTTATTTATTTTCATGGAAAATCTAACGGAGATCTCACATTGTAAAAGAGCCTAAATTCAGGTCTTAAATTTACAAAATTGAAAACTGAGGTCTTGATCTCAAAAACGCAAAAAGCGTTAGGGTTCCATCAATATTTTCCTTTCTTTTATTGCCTGAAGTGTGGTTAACTCTTAGCTTGCTTGAAATGGTGGGAATTCCAAGTTGATGCAAAGAAATGAGTATGTGACTATGTGCATGCAGCTTGACTTAAATAAATATACTCTACCGATTCATCTTTATATGGAGACAAGTCAAACTGGAAGGAGGATAATAAGCATTTTTCTTTTTCCTTTTTTCTAAAAAAAAAAAAAATTGTGTTTGTTTCTTTTTCTTGGCAACCTAATATAATCATATAAAAACTATGATTTTAGATGTTTAAATTATTGATTTTGCAATCTATCAATATAAATTCTGGCTTTCTTGTAAATTACAAATATATCCAAATTTAATGAAAATAGCCATGTTTTGAATCTATTATCTATATGAACAACAACCACCACATCAAAAATTGTTAAGAGCATTTTCATTCAGTTAGTCAAAATAATTCAAATGTTAATTTGGCAAGTTGAAAATGCTAATATAGGACCAAAATGAGTTACATTCAGCTCGCCAAACATTTGGTGATCAGTTGTTGATGAGTATTATTCACTCGCTAAATATATATATATATATATATATATATATATATATATATATATATATATATATATAAATCTCTAATATTCTCTCTTCTCTCAAATATTTAAATATAATAATAAAAGTGAATACTTAAAATATAGAGCCGAACGTATTTTGAAAAAATAAAGAACTAAAATAAAGAATAAATTTGGTGAGTGGAATGTGATAGAGTGCTCTTAACTGGATAGTCTATTATTCTCTCTTCTCTCAAATATGTACACGTGGCTTGTAAAAATAATGCCTAAAGATGTTTGTCCGGGAAAGGACAACTTTTCATTCTTCTCCTAATGCACGTGTCAAATGGAGAAAATAACATGCAAATACACAAATTTACACGCATCATTGCACCAATGAATAATGAATAATGAATAATGAATAATAATAATAATTGAAAAGAAAAAGAAAAAGTAGGGAACAATTTTGATTTTTTTAATCGCGATTCAAGTATTTTAGGCACAAAATCACAATTCTTGTGTTGTACGTGGACGGTCAAATATCACTTTATCTAATTTTTCTACACAAGATTATCTTCTAATTTTTTTTTTATTTTGTAAATATGAAGGGCATGCATGGCTATCGATCGGCCAGACGCCAGCTGGTGCAGTCAGTCCAAATACGTAACTCCGAAGGCAGCAAATAACTTATTTATGTAATTTAATTAATGGCTTATCATCGATCATGGATATATATATACTAATATTTAAGATTTATTGACCACATTACGCCAAACTCTTCTAGACTAGTACTACCATGTATATATATATATATATACACGAGGAACGCATGAAAGAAGCACATTCATGCATGTACATATAAATCTATATTCTGAAGAAACAACTATATGTACTTATATATATATATATGGCTTCTTGTCTACCATATTCTTTCTGTGTTTCATCAATAAAACCACCTCTGAAGCACTATATTCATCAAGGCGTGCAATTAGTAAGAGCTCAGAGCTTTAGTGATGAAGGTAATTAACTATATATATATATATTGATCAAGCTAAAGATCCAGGGACTTTTAATCTGTTATATATGTTAATTTATGCTTAATTAATTAATTAGAAGTAATTATATATATATTGAGTTCTATCTATCTGTACGTTTGATTGCTTTTAATTAATTGGGTGGGTGCATGCAGGAAGATCAAGTAATATAGTAGATGCAAATTTGAGTGTTCTTAGAGAGAAAATACAAGTGGTTAAGATGAAGGAGAGGCTCCAGAGGCGTTGTTGTAAAGGCGAAACTGGATGGAATTATGTATCTGGGTATGATTATAAACACAAAAGAGATAGAGATATTTCACACTTGTTTGAGCTTCTACGTGTGGTTTGTACCACTCTTGGTTTCACCTCTCTTGCTTGTACTCTCTGTCTTTGCCTTGTATCCTTCTTTCTTCATTTCATTCAATTATGATCGATCAGTT
The DNA here is from genome assembly GCA_028654335.1 of Alnus rubra. Lineage (NCBI taxonomy): Eukaryota > Viridiplantae > Streptophyta > Magnoliopsida > Fagales > Betulaceae > Alnus > Alnus rubra. The sequence goes on from JAJPGS010002399.1 coordinate 19,215, forward strand.
GTACTTACTTGTGTATATATATATATTGTACAAAATGTAATAAATGAATATATCTGATCGATCTCTAAATCTCATTAATGGCGGCACTTGCACCCATATATATATATATATATGTATGTATATTCATCAACCTTTTGAATGGTTTCTTTGAAACGAAGTAATTAATATAATTAACTGGCCGGAAACAAGGTATTATATATTAATTCTATTCCTCCTCTCCAGTCGATCTCCACGTACTTGTTCTGATTCCTTTAATTTCTTTTCCTTTCCTTTTACTCTACGTACGTACTACGTTCATTTTCACATGGTAAAACAAGCCTAATTAATTCATTAATATTCTATTTATTTCTTAATTACCGTCGCGGGTTGGCCGGCCATCTCTAATAGTCAATTCATGACTTTTAATATATATATATATATATATATATATAAACAGCTGTTTCAAACCTTTAAAGCTAGACTCACGGCGTTTTGCCATGCGTTTGCGTCAGACTTCTTCCTAAGAATATTATATACTGAAATATATAGTTTTGGGTTCATATATATATATATATATATATAGAAGCCGATCGATGAAATTAAATTGAAAATATTTGAGGAGCTACGTACAGAAAAAAAAAATTTATACAAGAAGTCAATTAAGAACCAGAAAGTTTGAAAGTACTGTTCCTTAGCTTAATTAATTAGCAAGCATAAATAAATATATCTTCTATGGGCCGGGTTTACCGGGTCTTGTATATTTAGCATGGGTTTACAATATATTTTAAAGCATGTATGACAGAAAGAACCATAATATATATATACACGCGTCTGCATGCACGTTTAATCTATTATTCAGCGACCGTTTGATTGTATATATTATGAGATTTGATTTTATTGTAATTGATTTGATTACAATAAAATCAAATCTCATAATTATATATTATAACAAAGGCTGAGACAAATATAATAACTCCACAAGTACTTGAGACAAAGGAGATGTCTTTTCTCTTTACTTTTAGCAAGACACCAATTAAGTTAAGAGTTAATTAGTAGATAATTAGGAAAGTGGATGTATCTAAGCTAGCTAGGGTCGATAAACACTTCCATTTAAGTTATTTGTTAGTTATAAGTACTCCAAAACGTTTTACAAGCTACGTACGCCACGCCAGTAGCTTAGCAATTAAAATTTCAAATGAAGCTTTAAATTGTTTTTTCAATTGCAATCAAAAGAGAGGAGAAAAAAAACCCCTGTTGATGCCGCTCTCTATCTTCACAAGTATCCATCTTCACCTTCCATTACCATCACTACACTATCTTCGGTCACGCCACCACCGGACCTCATTACACATCGAGGCTTGATCTATTTTCAAAAAACTTTTTCAACAGTTGAACAACCCTCTCTCTTCGCCTCCAGATTATTCAGCTCACTGCAATCGCTTAATTTGTTGCGGAATGCGTTGCTATCGTGGGCGCGTTCCTCCGATGAAACTTGATTCAAACAAACACAACGTGCACGGTGCATTCCAAAACGTACGTAACCATAGATCTATAGATGAATGAGTGTGTCAAGGCACTCATAGAGTGTATAGAGCAGCATCGTTACCGACACTACCACTACAAAGGGTGGCGTTTTAGAACATGCCCGCCACTGCAACAATCAATTACGAATTTTGGGGGGTATAGGCCATGCCCCCCCCCCTCCAATCCTAAGAAGCACAAATTTTTAAGGTAAAAAAAATAGCCTAATAGCTCTTTAGCAACAAATTTTTTTGGCTCTTGACCCTATGAGCCTACCCATATCTTCTGGCTTTGTCCTTGGTGATCGACAATACCATTGGTGTAGGATTTGGGTTTTTTTTTTAAATAAAATAAAACGATGAGATGATTTGGAGGGGGGGGGTTAAGATGAGAGAGAAGGGAGTGTTTAATGGTAGAGGGTTTTTTTTTTGTGTTTTGTGTTTTCTTCAATTTTCTAAACATATGAATTTGTTAATAAAAAAAACCTAACGTGAAAATCAAATTCTTAAATTAATGATGTAGCAGTATGCCAGTATCCATGTAGGATGCCATTTACAAATTCTCTTAGGATTAGAAGTTTATTAAAGACAGACGGCCTGAGTAATGCTAGGAATTGTTTTTATCCTTTTGAAGTTGATGTTGCTTTTAAAATCACCATTGACTTTTAGATGGGCCACTATTAAATTTTAAACCAATAATAATTTTAAAAGTTATATCAACTTTAAAAGAATAAAAAAGAACAAAAAAAAATGAATTTTAGCATATATTACTCGTGAGGGAATAAGATCCTAAAATGGAGAGAAGCTGGTTAGTGTTATTATTTTTTTACATGTCTACACAAGAGGGGGATGAAATATTCGAACTAATGACCTCCGCTTCATGAGGCATAGTCCACAACCGATTAAGCTACCCCTTAGAGATTAGCTAGTTAGCATTTAAAGTAAAATTGTCTCGACTTTAAAATTTTTGCCCCTCATATTTACACTAACTGGCTCATCTCATTGGATCCTTGTCCATTAAAGACCATGTCTCTAGTCTTTTTTTTAGTAGAGTTTTAATTTAGTAGAGATAATAGTTGTCAAATACCATTAAATTACAGATAAATGCCACATCAGTTTTGGAAACTCCTATAACAATTACAGATAAATGCAATGACAAATTAAGTTTGTGCATTAAATATTTTTCCATGGTAACCTAAATTCTAAATGTTAATAGCAGTCTAATCCAATTTCTTCAAGTAAATTAATTACAAATAGACGTCACATTAGTTCCCTAACAAAGGAAATCCTGGAGAAACCTCATTTTCACATGAATCAGCAAATCTCATTGTCTCAAACAAATGAACTTACACAAGTCAGTAATTTTCCACTTTCTTCCCACGCACATAAACATGACAAACATAAACTGCATCAAACCATTTGACCAAAAGTATACCAACAAGACAAAGGACTCATAATTTCAGCTTCGTAAAAACGCGACAGTGGCAACACGTGATCCCACGGATCCACCAAACATGAATGTCGGATATGAACGAACATGACTCAGGAATCGGAATGGAGGATCTCTGACAGCTTCTTGGTCCTTAGGCATCTCAGGTTCCTGGGACACACCAATCCTTCTCTGATTGAAACTTTCCACTTCTTGTACCAATTCATCTTTTGTACTGTTACACGATGTGATCACCTAAGACAGCACCACCATGATCAGTAGAGAAGAGAGAACATCCAGTGGAGTAAGAACTTGAAAACATATATGGCTATAAAATGATACAGTACAAGCTAATCATGATGCTTCCAATGGGAGTTTCCACAAAATAACTAAGGCCTGTCCAAATTACATAGTAAAAGTAATAGAAACGATAACGGACCAATTCCAGTAACAAATGTAAGCTAATTAAGCTATGATGCTTACTAGTATTCCACCAGAAGCCACCAATCTCGAAACTGAATCCCAATACATCATCCTGAAAATCAGAAAACATAAAAGTCCAAAATTTCTCAGTCCTACTTGTACTGTTAGCTGATCAAATGGAAGCTTAATGCAACAATTGTTCGTGAAGAAGTCCTGGAGCACCTAAAGGGACGGTAAATTTTTCTTAGTCTTGTTAAATAGAAGTAGGGTGACATAGTAAAGAAATTAAAATACAAAGACAAGGAATTCACTAGGCAGTATCATTTTTATAACTCAGTTCAAGAAGCCCTTCTCTTTTCCTTTTTTTTTTTTGGTGGGGGGCGATAGGGGGGAGACGACAGGGAAGATTTTCTATTAAAAGGCTTAATTTGCAGCACTGCAGGAAAGAGAGGCTATATGTTACCTTTTGACAGGGCCATCAGGATGCAATCCAATGGCATCTAAAGTTCCTTTGTCCATGACAAGTTGAAACTGCCTTCCCAACTTCGTCTCAAGAACATCATCAACCTTACAAAAAAATAAAGTGACAGTTAAGTTTGGGTCCTTATCTGCTACAGAAGGTTTAGATGCAAAAGAATCGATATAAGAGTTCAATTTATTGCAGACTTGTATCAGTAACACTGTATACACATATCTAATTTAAACTAATAAGAAGGCTATTGGTTTCACAATAATGAACTGGTGTACGTGGGTGTTTAAAGTTTGAACATGAGACATAAATGCACATAAAAATCCATTTGACAGGATACATAAAATTACTCCATTTTGAAATACATATGCCATTATTCTTGGGGTTCTAGGAAAACGGTATCACTTAAATTTAGCTTTCAATAAAAGCTTAAAATAGAACTAAACCAGTAACTTTGTTTTTAATCAAGATATCATTAAAAACATAAGGCGTCCCCAGGTACATAAGAAGTATATAAAAGAAAACACTTAATTAGTAGGAGCAAAAAGAACAAGTAAATTATGATAACTAATTACCAAAAGAGAAATAAAAGCAGTTGTCCAAAGATATAGAATATTGAAAATTAAAGACTTAATCCCCTTTAATGTTCTCTCACTGTCCTTAAAACTTATTGCATTCATTTCCCTCAATAGACACCACAAAAGACACGAAGGGACCATCTTCCACATAGCATCTCTACCAACAAGTATAAAAGTCGACTACTCGTCTGGGCATAACCCAAGATAGCTGAAATCGTCTGAAGAAAACATCCATATGGCACAAGCAACCTCACAATGGAGAAGATGGTCTAAGGACTACCCATTCCTTTTACACATGCAGCGCCTATCGACCACAATGATGTGCCGCTTCCTGAGATTGTTCATGGTAAGGATCTTTCTTAAGGCTTTCGGCCAAGCAAAAAGGGCCGCCCTCAAAGGAACCTTAATCAACCAAATACTCTTCCAAGAAAAATGAAAGCAATTACAACCATGACACTGTAGAAGGATTTAACATCAAACAACCCTTTTTTGGGGAGGACCCACCACGGTTTGTCTTCACCTTCTTGTTTCACTCTAACTAAATACAACACACTAAAGAACAAGCCAAAGACATCCACTTCTCAATCATGAGCCGCTCTAGCAAAGCTCATGTTCCATTGATTGAGTACGTTGACAAACTAGAACATCAAATTTTATTGATCTCAAGCAAGCCAATAAATTAGGTGTCCATTGTATTGGTCTCTCAGAGAATTACGAATGAAAGGACTTCATATACTAGATTTGGAAAATGAAATTCTTATGTTGTGCAACAAAATGAAAAAAAAAAAAAAAAAAAACAAAACTAGCTGCGAATTGCCAATTAATGTCCATTTTCATGATTGTATATATTTCTTTCATTATTGTTCACAATCAATACGAGCGAGGGGATCGACCATTCCACCTACCATTGCATATTCCAAAGTTATAGAGAATCACGAAATATTAAAAGGTTTTAATGGAAAGGCTAACTAATCTTTTGTGTTAAAAGCTGGGGCTTTAACAGAAATAAATATGAGATGAAGAAGGGAGACATGTCCAGCTTGCTCAAGAACTAGATGCAGTGCTCATCAAATCGTAAAATTACAGTGACTAAAATCCTTCATTGTAGCAACTACAAAGCACACATTTTATAGCTTCTAAAATACCTTATTTACGCTTCAGCAAAGACAGAAAGATTCTCCAAGGAACTCAGGTCATAAAGCAAAGAAGACTCAATCTTTTGTTTAATCTGGGTTATCGATCACAATATGGTGCCTTCAAATCAGTATCTTATGAATAAATTCTCAATGAACAAGCTTGATAGTTAATATTTTTATGTGTTATGTGTGAGTGAGGTTGTTTTGTTCAAATCATTCTGCCAATTGTTAAAGAATTAGTTGTGGATATCAAATGCCTTAGAATTGTTGCTGCCGGTACCCAACATATGTTAACATGTACACACCTTCTCAAAAGTATGTGTGTAAGCTCCTTAATCACAAATCTGCATCATCAAATGTCCTCTACTGTTCTCTCTCTCTCTCCCCTTCATTTGTTACTTTTTCTTGAATGGTAAGAACACAAGAATGATATTATTTTAGTGGATATTCTTAGTTTGACCATGGTTTCTCTTTATATCCTCTTTGAGAACTAAAACATACCATTCTCAGTGAGATAGCTGCTTATGATTGTTTGCACGTTTCTAGTTTTCATGGCCTTTTTTTTAATCTCTTTTCTTCACTTGTTTAGGTGTTTCTCTTGTATCTTCCTTATGTACTTGGGTGCGCCCTTTGGTTTTTTTAATGAAATCCTTTTACTTTTCAAATAATAATAATAATAATGAAAAGGCAACATACCACCTCATATCTATGTCTAAAGGGGCAACCTGCTTTTACTTAGAAACATAAGGGTTTGTCAAAATGCACCTATGCAAGCTTAAATCGCAACGCATCAAAGAACAAGTGCTTCTTACCCCTAAATCAAAATGCATGTGATTAAACGCAGTTAAAACACACAATTTTGTGAAGTACCAGGCACTAAAAAGGGTGCCTTTTTACTTTTTTTTTTTTTTTTTTAGAAATATGCAATTCAATTCAATCCTCCAACTCTTCTTAGCAGTGCATTAGTCTTCTCTCTCTAAGGGCATTTCAATGAGAACTATCTTTTTATATGGGATCACTTCAAACTGCAGCCAAACCTAAATTTTCATGTTCCTAATTAACTCTATCCTTCCGAGTAGCCATCAGGTTGGCTTAAAAAATGTCTACCGGCAAAGGCTGTTTATCAAGCTGCCTACAAAGTGGAAGCTAAAATTTGTCAAAGTAACGATGTGCTCGGAAAAAAAAAAAAAAAAACCATGGGATAAGCAACACTGAAATTATTTTGATCAGTATAAAGAAGCACTACACAGGGTTCTAAATTATCACAACTCCAAAACATTCTCAATGTTTAGTCATACCAAGAAATTAATATTGGGAAATCCATCTCGATCAGAAAGGCTTCGAGCAAGCTGAATTGCCCCTTCACTATAATCAGTTCCAGTTAAATCAGAGAATCTGAGACCAAAAACACCAAGATTTCCATTAATTTTAGCATTAGCTAATATTAGAAGCAAAAAAAAAAGTTTCACTCTTTAACCAAAATGTCATAATATCTTGGAAGTATGGCCTGCGGATAGCATTGTGTAAGAGATATCATTATTATGGATAAATATATCAATTATAAAATTTTAAAAAAAAAAATCTTGTATTTAACATACACCAATATTTTTCAACTTGAGTTTGATCTTCCATCTCTTTGTCTGAATCATTTCAAGTTTTATTCATATGCTCAAATACCAAGATCACATAATTTTTTTTTTGATAAGTAATAATCCAGTCTTATTAAAAGCGTAAAGCGTTTCTAAGTACACCGGAAGTATACAAAAAGAAACACCTTAACTAGAATGAGAAAAGCGAACAAGGAAAACGTCAAAACTAAGTGACAGTGGGAACACAAAAACCACCATCCAAAGATATAAAGTATGAAAGAACAAAGCTAAAATATCCTCCAAGGACCTCTCCAAGTCCTCGAAACACCTGTTTATAAATGATGACTATTCCACATGACGATGGGTTCCAGAAAACCATCTCCAAATTCAAATCCTATAAAGAGAAGAACCAATGCCTAGGAAGGATATGCTACAGTATAATATTAACATGACATTGTCTGGCAATGTTTCTTATTTATTCATCCCTAATTTAGACAAACTTGCAATAAATGAGGAAGTAAGGCATCTCATTAGTTACACATCAAATAAGACTGAATCATGTCTACTTATAGGGAGACAACCAGGACTGAAAATTGACCTTGTAGGAAAGCCTATTTGATTGGTTGTATAGCATGTACCAGGGATATTAAAGCTAGGTGGAATTGGATCGTAAGCAATTAAATTAACCTTTTAGTCTCAATTGTTGGCCGTACTCATATTTGGTGTTTACATGGTTATTGTGTTTTCACACAGAGTCAGTAAGCTTCCTATTATAATTAGGGTCCTTAAGGATCTTGTACAGGGAAAAGAAAAGGACAAGGAAATTGCAAAATTGCTCAAGTTAGATTCTTGTTGAACCAAGGCTCTTCCATAAAAATCCTTCTCGGGGTTCATCAAACAAAATATTGTTTATCAAAATTTAGCCTGTATAAGAACTTCTGATCATTCCCATTCTTTTCATCCATTTGGGCAAGTATATTGACCAAGCTTCAGCTGCTTTAATTGATTCCCAGCAGATGAAAGCCAGCGATTCTAAGGTCCATATTTTTGGTTATTTCGTCATTTATTGTGGTATAAAGGGTCTCTTAGACAGAACTAAATAAAAAAGATGAATTATGCATTTATCTGAGTCAATCATATAGTGACAGGGCACTGCTCAGCAAGCAAACCCCCCCCCCCCCCCCCCCCCAACACCCTTTTCAATTTTTTTATAAAATCCAAATTAAATAAAAGAAAATTATTACACGTTCTTTTTGGGTAAATGACACTTATCCATCCTAAACTATAGATATATTTGCAAAATCACCCCCTAATTTCAGAGTGAATCATAATCCATTTCAATTGATGCTAAAAATGACACTTTAGCAACCATATGCTTGACATGTGTCTGAAACTTTAACCAAAAAGACGCATGACCCTCCACCTATCAACCATTAATTTTTTTCCCCTCCCTTTTGCAAGCACTAAGGCACCCCAACTTAATGTGGCCTCCTAATAGATGAAAATCACCTATGACCCACTCCTAAGTTGCAGACTTTCCCTTTCTTTTAAAGAATTTGGAAACAAGTAAATTATTTCCCCACTTTCTCCCTGAAGACACCCTCTCTCTCACAATCAACCAGAAAGAAGAAACAATATTCCTACATGACATTGTCCTAAACAGATACTAATCAACATAAAATTCCCAATCCTTCATAAAGCTGCAATCAAAGAATTCCAAGAATTTTATTTTTTTGTTATAAGTAATCAAGATATCATTAAAAGTGTAAGGCACCCCCAAGTACACATGAAGTATACAAGAGAAGTCACCTAGTTAGAAGGAAAAGAATTCCAAGATTGAACACCTCATACAATCATGTTATCAAACATCTTATGAGCATCCCTTAAATCGCATTCACATACCTATCAATCTAGGAAGTCCCAATATACTTGTCAAAGGGCTGAAGGGAGATAGAACATTAAACTGTTAGCAAAGGCAAACTTGATCATCTTCCCAAGAATCCCAGATGAGGGATCCAACTCAATTCTTAAACTCTGTTCATGAGCACCTTTTTCTAATTTGACTACTCAATAAGTTCATGCATGATTCCAGCACAGACGAGAATGTAGAGTTAACACCCTTAAGGTCTAAGGATTGCAAACAAGAATAAATCCCAATGACCAAACGGTCCACCAACCCATCTCCTTTGCCCCTGGCTCTTTGAGATCTCCAACTAGATCCTCATCAACACCGGGGACAACAAGAGGTAATACCCGAAGATGCCCATGCCTAGTTGCTAAAAACATGTATCTTCTATCTAGAATTTTGTAGAATGGTCTTCCTAGGATTATCATACATCAATCAACACAAAACATTTACTCTGTTTCCTTAAAAAAATGAAAATGAACTATCTTTTTCTTTTTGTAGATTAAGCAAGTATTTTTTTTAAAAAAAATATAAGTAATCGAGATATCGTTAAAAGTGTAAGGCGCCACCATGTACACAGGAAGTCTACAAGAGAAGCCACCTAAAAAGTAGGGGCAAAAAAACAAGAAAATTTCAAAGCAAGTATTACCAGAAATATTAAGCAAGTATTACCCGAAATACAGTCAAAATTTCAAAGCATACCCTAGCTTAGCAAGTTCTTGAAGAAGCAAACCATTGCCAGTCCCAATATCAAGAACACTCCATGTAGACAAATATTTATCACCCTGCTCAACCAGCTCAGACTTGATATCATCAACATGATTCGGCAAGTGACCTTGAGAAATGTCAATACACAAGCTTTTGGTCCAAGAAGCAACTACTTCCATGATGTCAGCTCCAAACCTACAAAAACAAAGGACAAAAAATAAATAGATGAAGTCCACTGTGAAAAAAGAGAGAATTTTAAAACCTCATAAACAGTGGATGAAAGGGCAAAATACTCCAATAATTTACAAGAACAGAGTACGAGATAGGAATATCTGAAATTCAAACCTAAGATCAAGCCCAACTCTGCCCATCCTAAATTACCTCAGCAAAGGCCTGAGAGTACTTTTAGTCAGTTCTAACATTTCTATCATATGAAAAAGTACATTCAATCATTTCTATGTTCTTCTCATTACATTTCAGCAGTTCCTCTAGCATACAGGGACCTAAGATAAAACCTCAAGAATCTATCTTAGTAAATATCTTAAAGAAGCCACTAGCAATTGTACATGGAGAAATGAGTCGAGCCCAAAAGTTAGTACTTATACCTGAACCTCTACTCAATGCTTGAAGTGCATCCAATGGGTTCCAATTCATACTCAAGGTGTACCTCTTAAGAAATATTTTAAATTGTGTATAGCTTGACATGATTCGGCTACATTAACCATTCAGTAATTATTCCTGTCAATTTAGAACAAAATTTAAGATTTAACCATGAAACATGAATATCTTGTTATTAACATCACACTTTTGACCATGTGGAATTTTCTAGGTTATGCACAAATAAGTTTCCATATGGTCTCTTTTCCCTAAGGGCTCTACCTTCCTAGGGAGGTAACAACCCTTACTTTTTAAAACTTCTTATCATTTGTACACAGTGCTGAGAATTCACACTACTGGTAAACCACGCCTAATGGAGTAAAACCCTTTCTTTCAATTTGATCAGGTCTTTACTCATCAAATAAATATGTTATATCATGTACATGGCAATAGTGTTCGCAACTTTATTTTCATCTATAGAAACTAGGCTATTTGAGTCCTTTTTTCTTTGTTTTCATCTATAGAAATCAGAAAATAGAACCCTAGTTAAAAAGTTTTTAGGTTTTGTTTTAATTTTGTTTTTTTTTTTTTTTTTTTTTTTTAGTTAAGTAAGTTTTTAGATTCTGTTTTATAAAGAACAGTTATGGAAGTATTGTCAAAAGAGGTTTATTCTAATAGAAGTTTAGTATGTAGATAAGCTGTTGTGGAATCCGCCCAAAAGAGGTTTATTCAGGGTTAAATCCTTATATAGCTCTTTGGCTTGTTCGGAAGGTAGCAACTTCCCTTGGAAGAGTGTTAGGTGAACTTTGGCTCCTTTGAGTGCAGCATTTTTTGCGTGGTAAGCAGCTCTAGGAAGATCCTCACTTTGGATAATCTTAGAAGGTGGCATGTGATCGTGATGGATAGATATTGCATGTGCAAGAGGAATGGAGAATCTGTGGACCACCTTCTTCTTCATTGTGATGTGGCTTCTGCTATTTGGAGTGTTCTTTTCAATCGCTTTGAAATGTCTTGGGTTATGCCTAGATGTGTCATTGATTTGTATGATTGTTGGTGGTCCTTTGGAAGGTAGGCCAAGGAGCTTTGCGGTGTGAAAAATGGTGTTTGCGTGCCTCTTTTGATGTTCATGGAAGGAAATGAATGATATAAATTTTGAGGATAGGGAGAGGTATACCGGGGATATTATTTCTTTATTCTTTGAAACTTTGTATCTTTGGATGGTGGCGTAGGTGCCTCCTTTGCCAATTAGTTTTAGTGATTTTCTTTTTCACTTTACTCTTTCTAATTAGGTTGTTCTTTTTGTGTACTTAGGGGTGCCTCACGCTTTTAATGAGATTGTCATTATTACTTAAAAAATATATATATATATATATTGTCATAGACTATAGTATGCCCATACGTCACAAAAAACACTGGATGATAATAGGAGGATTACATTTCCAAATTAACACTTACCAAACTTCACCGGCATGGCCATGCTCGCGAAAATTTGTCAGCTCATCTGCATATGCAGTATCCCAATAACTCTGAAGGCCAAGCATCGATTGCACAGCTTCTTCAGCATCTGCTTCCTCCTTGTCAGAACTGCACACACAACACGAGTTAAAAATCAGTACACGTGAACAAGCACATGCAATAAGATATTAATGATTAATAAAAAAGCAGTCACAATTCAGCACTTCCCCAAACAAATCACTTCCTCCTAAAACCTCTGTGAACCAGCACCAAGAGTTCAAAGTAAATCAACAACTCATTAAGTTGTAGATAATTCACATCTAATATATTCCTTGGACTAAAATACAATCAATCAGTCTCGATAATTGATGAATTCGCCAGAACCACACATCAAATAAACTACCCCACAAAATCTCGCGTTCCACCGCACAGTCTAACATCTTTTTCTTCTTCTTCTTCTTCTTTCTTTCTTTTTTTCTTACACACATTCACAAACCTCATTGATCAATTCTAGAAACTCCATATCACATCTTACAAATCTAAACTACAAACAGTTTCAGATTTTTGCTTAATCTTGGTCAATAAGTCTCTGCAATATCAACAATGCAAAAACCTAATGCTTAAATTTGTGATTGATGATATTTTCCGTGACTTTCCTACGAATTTCCTCGCAAAACAAACGGAGTGCTATAGATGTGTAGAGAAAAGAGACCTGTAATCGGAGGGTGCGCGGAAATTGGCGGCGGAGAGAGCGTCGGCAGCGTCGGTCTGGCGCTGGTCATCGTCGAGGGTGCTGCCGTAGTCGCTCTTGATGGACCAGGAGTCGGCCGCCACCGAGCGCTCGTCGTCGGAGATGAGATCAGCCACTGCACCTCGGCTTTGCTGCGACGAGAGCTCCGAGTCCTCCGGCTGCAATCGGATTCCAGCCATTCCACTTCTCTACACAAACAGAGAGAGACTGCTATTGGGAGGAGGCAGCGGAGAGAAGGTGATGAAACGTGGGTGGGACTCCTGCTCGCTTGCTGTTTTTGAACTTTTGGGTTTGGTTCTTGGATTTGGATCCTCTCAAAGTCTCAAGTTCTCAACCGGTCCACCTCTCCCATGCCCACTAATAATTAAATAATTAAATTTTACTCTAATATCAAAAAAATCAATTTTATTTTTTTAGATATTCTCCCCCTACCCCTCCTCTTTCTTTTTCTTTTTCTTTTTTTCTTTTTTTTGAGTCTTCATTCGGTATTGTTTCAATTAAAAAGATTTTGGCAATTAGATGACAAGATAGTGTTGCCAATGAATTACAAAATAAAATTTGAAAAAAGTACACATAACCCTAGACATAAAAAAAAAAATTAAAAAAAGTCTCCAAAATTTTTTTAATGAGAAAAATATTCCTATAATTTTTTTTAAACAACTAATAAAAAAAAAGTGAAAGAGGTGGTGGTTAAACTACATTCAAGGCTATGAAGTGGTTTTTGCAACCCCCAAATTCGCTTGAGAGCGGCCGAAACCACCCAAAATGGTTAGGAGGTAGCAAAACACCCCCTAATATTTTTTTTATGCCATTTGTAGGTGGCCAAACCATTCAACTTGGGTGGCGGGCTTCTAAATTACATGAATCATGATTTGAGAGTTGTATTAAGAGAAATGACATAGTTCAACCTTAAACTGGAGGGAACATGACCCTCTCAATTTTAAATGAAACTGGTAATATTCATTTCATGGTCAGAGTTTAAAGTTGATGCATCTTAACAATGTACATGATGTCAATATTGATACGTCTTTTAAAAAATTTAAAATAATGTGATATCATGTACACAGTTAGATACACCAACGTTAAAATTTGATCATAAAATGAAAAGGATCTTTGTCACAATTCAAAGTTCTATATATTATTAATTTTTTTGTTTTATATTCTCCAAACAAAAATCCTAATAAACCACTCATACAAATACAAAAATAATTTTCATATTAGAACACCTTTTCAAACCAAAAACTAAAAACACCCGCATTTACTTGTCATTTGAAGAATTTTCAATTAGCATGCTTAGGTATGGTTTAATTATATATGATACTCATTCACCTAAATCCATATTATATGGGTTTGGATGGTGACACCTGTCTGTCCAATTTAATCTCAATTACACGTGCCATGGAAATTTGCAAGCAATTCATGATATCATTAAACAACGAGAGTGGACAGTATTTTTTCTAATTATTATTTTAAAAAAATTAAAATTATGACAAGTAGGTGACATGTAACATAATTCTTAATTATTAGGGTTTTGTGCTTGCTCCCACATGTATCATACAATTTCATATCAATATTCTACCATGAACATGTGGTATTCGTATCATATTTTCTATAAACTCTATTAAATTATTAAAATATTTAAAATATGATCCTTAATCATGTAAATATTTGAGATCCATATATACCATCATTTCAATGAATTAAAAATAATGGCATGACTACATCATAGAAGGATTGGAACTTCTTCTTTTTCTTTTTCTTTTTTTTTTTATTTCTTTTTTAATGAAAGAAAGATTGAAGCTTCATTAGGCTATCATTATTTGTACAGAAGCTCTCATGTTTAGACAATCCACGTAACTGATGGCAAATTAAGTATTTTTTGAACTAGTTAAAATTTTTGGGACCAGAATTTCTTATAATTGCAAATCTCGAGAATTCTCTATATTCATGTAGTTGGGCAGGAGGTCGTGAGAGAGTCTGTTAGGACTCCTCACTTAAGATTTAGGGGCGGAGCCAAATTTTAGACTATGGAGGGCCAAATTGATAAAAAAAATACTTATGGAGGGGCTTTACTAAGAAAAAAAAAAAATAGGAATAAAATTTTAATATTTTTTTTTTTTTAGATTTTTTTCTTCTATTTTTTTTGAGAAGAAAACCTTTGGCTGGCCCGGTGGCCCCCAAGCAAAAAAGAGTAGCTCCGCTCCCTGCTTAAGAAGCTCACGGTCCGAACAAGTTGTTCGGGGAAAGAGCCCCTCTCAACAAATCATTTCAAGTTTCTAAGTGGGCTAGGCTACTTATATCACAAGCATCATGATGGTGAATGCCATCCACTAATCGACATGGTCACAATATCATGTCTAAATTCTCTAGCCTCAATGATCAGGTCATATGATATGTTTTTAATTAAGTCCTACTTGGTTGTGAAGGCTACATATATATATATATGTCACGTGACTTTGTATTAGTGTTCCTGACAAAAGTTCTTATCATTTTGTTTACGAGTATTGTAACAGAATTCAAATAGACCCACCCGTGACACAAATTACTAACAAAACCTTTACAACTAACTGTTGTACTCACACTGAATATATATATCCAATCAAATTTAACAGAGAAGAGAGTGTTTGAATTGAAATCTACAGCTTTATCTTGATTATCGGATGCGATTCACATGAGCAAAAGGCTCGGGTTTTGCTTTTGGAGTAGGTTTAGCAACTTCCGGGACCCCAAAGACATTCCAGAATCTGAGTGTTTCATCCCCTGCTGCTGATGCCACAGTGCAACCATCTGGGCTCTGGAAAAAGTATAGGATGAAAACTATTAGCTATGAACAAGGCCAGAAGTTATGGTCAGGAAAATATTAAACTCTTTTAAGTAACTACAATACCTGAGCCATAAAAAGAACCCTAGAGGTATGACCATTGAGCTCTGCCATCTTCACCATTGATGGGTATTTCCAAAGAGTGAGCTGATTCTGAGTAAAACCATGAGAGCTAAGCAGCTCTCTCTCATTCTTGCTCCAAAGCAGAGCACAAACCTGAGAGCCAGTGTCAATTGAGTTCAAGCATGCACCAGTGTGGGTGTTCCAGAACTTTATGCACCTATCACCTCCGCCTCCACCAGAAGCTAGCAAATTGCTCTGGAAAGGACACCAAGCAAGGGCTTTCACTGCAGAAGTATGATCCTCAAGCCTGTGAAGCCACTGCGTTGCTGAATTTGAAGATGCCGTTGATCTGTCCCAGATGTGGAGGAGATTATCATTACCTCCACTCGCCAATTGCTGGCCTGAGGCTGACCATTTTAGCCCACAAACCTCTTGGTTGTGGCCTCTGTAGGTTTCAACAATGTGTGCTCTGACTCTTACATCATTGTTAATGATTAGACCGTCCATTCCTCCGGTTGTAAGGATATGATTGTTCCATGCCAGAGTCCCCACTCGCATTCTATGACCACCTTTCAAGCTTCTTAGCTGTAAAAACAACAACACGATAATTATAAGCATTAGCAAAATTTTATATCAGAAAATAGATAAAGAATATGAAAGAACTAGGAAAAATTGGACCTGTCGATTAGCTGTTGAATCCCACAACTGTACTTCAGAATTGTTCAAGCCAATGGCAATGTGCTGGCCATCAGGAGCCCAGCTAACACTTGTAACGGGGCCATCTTCCTCATCAATACTGACAAGTTCAGAAGTAGAGCCATTTGAAGCATCCCACAGATAAACTGTATTTCCAAGGGCAATTGCGAGAACGTTGCGGCTTCCCCAATCCAGTAAATTCAGGTAATAATCATCCACAAGGTCAGGGGCATCTAATGTCCTCTCAGAAGTCTGCATATAATCAAACCAAATTAATTAGACCATAACAGCTTTCAAAAGACATCATCACGAGAACTATAGGAATAAATCAACAAAGCTTATTGAACCAGAAAGGTAATAAAAAACTGAGTTCACAAATAACGCTCATAGTCAAAAGATTTGCCATATCCTATATGCAGATAATCCCCCAACTCTTTATGATGTTCGCATAATTCAAATGGCAACATTATGAAAGACAAAAAGTGCAATCTTTACAAGAAATGGGTCACTTCAATAGACTTATTTAGCTCTGCTGGTACTATAATTAATACCACAATGTGGATATTGCAGTAACAAACAAAAGGTGTATATGATCAAACAGCATTTGGAATATGGCCCAAACTTCCTAATTTCATAGTGCCAAAAGACTCCATTTTTTTTTTTCCATTCCTCAACCAACCAAAATTTCAGCCGTTCAATTCAAAGGTCCACCTAATATTCCATCTTCACATAATCTGCCTAACTAGATGCTAAATTTACTCAAGTCTAGGCCATAATTTCTGTAAGACAGAATCTATGAAAGACTAAATCATATACCCACCTGAGGAATATGTCGCCGGGGCTTCATGGCTTATCACTGTGGAGAGAAGAGGATAATTCACGTGGGATCAACTCCACCCGGGGCGGGCGCTTTGTTCTTGAAGGAAGAATTCTGGTCCGGTTCATGTTGAAGGCCTCAGCCAGCCGCTTCCTGTAGCCTCTCTTGTGGTGAGCTTGCAGGCAGGTCCTCCTTGCCTTTCCTCCCATCTGTCAGCATGTAATGTGCGAAATCGAGTCCATTGCTGATCGATTTGGGATGAATCTATCTAACTGCTTATAAGAAAGAAAATTATATTAGACAATTGCAACAGAAGTTATTCTCCACAATTTTTTTTTTTTTTTTTTAATTGAGGTTTCAAGTGCAAAACGACCAAGACATTTGGCAGTCAATTTAGCAACAAATCTCCAATTTCAATAGATGCGTATTTAATCTCTACATAACAAACCCTAATATAAGGAACCAAATTTATTAAAAAAAAATAACATAGTGCTAATTTGAGAAGAGAAAAGAGAAACTCCTCGTTCAAAATTCAAGTTTAGTAATAAATATAAAATCAAAATCCATATAAAGCACCTATTTCAGATAAAAGATTTTGGAAATAAACTCTCCAGAAGTTAAATGAAAGGAAATTGAAATTTAAGAAAATAAATCAAAACCCTATTTCAAAAATAAATTAAAGATAACCCAATTCAAAGTTTAATCATGAAACGAAAAACA
>JAJPGS010002400.1:0-27811 GCA_028654335.1 Alnus rubra
GCACAACCTTGCTCTGGGGTAATGCAGAGCTAGTGATGTTTGTATGGATATTCTATTTTACCATTTAAGGTGTTCTAAGGCTTTAAAAGGCTATATTTTTTAATCTATGGAATGAAAAAGGCATAAAACGAAGCTTTCATCAATGTTTCGAGCTTTATTCCAAAAATCACTCATTTCAGCTAAAAGCCAAAGCTTTCTTTATCAACACTTTAAAAATCACAAGGATCTACACAACAACGCTTCCATAAGTTAAAGGTATATTTAACAAGTTTAAATCGTTCTAAGACACATCCAAACCAAAGCATAACTTTCTAAACCTAAAGGAGGCATGATATACGGGGGATGGTTTACCGTCCCCCAGGCCCCCTTTTAAAAAAAAATGTAATTTTAATCAAAAAGTTGTCTCTGATGTGATATTAGAGACAACTTTTTAATTGAAATCAAATTTTTTAACATAAAGGGGGTGTTGGGGGACGGCCAACAGTCCCCCAAAAATCATTTCCGAACCTAAAGTCACCACATTTCACGACAAAACCTTAACTTTACCTTCTATCAATATTGCATTACCAATTTACCATTGATGTTGATAATATAAGCAAAAAGGGAGCATTTAGGGGCCAAACAAAGTTGGGGGAAACTTTTTGTTATGATTGTAATACTAACCCACAATGCTCAAAAAAAAAAAAAAAAAAATTATTTTTGCAATTATCTCCCCAAACTTCAAAAAAAATCTATTAGTATACCCAACATTAAAAAAAATTTCAATGTCACCCCGTGCACCGGACGTGCTATTTTGACCATCTTCTTCCTGCATGTTATACCCCTTATCAAGCAACGCATGGTCTCTCTCTCTCTCTCTCTCTCTCTCTCTCTCTCATTTAAATTGAAAGCCCACATGACGAAAATTTCAAACAACAAATCTTGAAATATTCTTCCTCTCAACCATTGCAGCACTGAAAGTTTGCTCTTCCTCTTCTGTCGGTGAGCAGCGACAAATGAAATGTATGCGTTCCAACAAAGCAAAACAAAAAATCTGTTGTAGAAAATTTCTTAGCTTTTTGAAAGTGTTTGTAATGAATAATCACATCTAATTACATCAACAAGTCCACATGACCAATCACTCATTTCTATCATATACTTGGAATTTATCCGTCCTGTAATTTTGTCCTCAAGTCCTAAACTCTGACCATGCATATACTCGGATCTCTTCTTGTTAGTGTTGTTGTTGCTGTTGTTGTTGCTACAATTTCAATTGAACAATGCTGCACTTCATACTTCTCTCTTGAAGCTGCTCATAAATAGTCAGAAGGAAAAGTTAGAAATGATTTGATCATTTGATGCTGTTCTTTGATAATATAGGGTTATTGAAATATCCATTTTCTGTTATTTATTCATCTTTGGAGATGGAATTCCTAACTATTTATATTTTACCTCGAGGGTAGATATGGTTCTGCAAAGTTCAAGACACTCCTCTAAAAGCAACTTTTCTTGTGCAACAACCTCTGCTAATTCTGACAACAATGTAACAGTGTTCTCAGCCTGTTGAAGAAACAACTTCAAAGTTAAGTCCATTTATATAACATAAAGCATGATCATAATTATAGCTCTTAACAATGGCTGCCTACCGTGGGTGCAAAACTAGTAAAAATAGACTTGATGGAAGTTGTGAGATCCAATGCATGTCCAAGCTTGATGGTGGCTAATTGGATGTCCACCTAAAACAAACATGTAGTTTAGTTGAACAGTAATTCATGATCAGCAATAGAAGTTTTAATTAGACAGCCTACCTTTGCACCATCAGCTAGGGGTACTTTGCAGACTACAGCATGCAAACACTCGTCAGTGTTGGAAACTGCTGATACATGTTGTCTTTCCATATTACCCAGGCTTCCAGTAGCTTGCTCTGCAACAGAATGAGCACATGTACCATAAACAACATCATTAAGATGAATCTAAATACTTTGTAATCATCAATCTGAATGTAAGAAAATCAAATTGTGTATGGTTTACTGCTTACTTGGGAGTAGAGTATATAGTTCAGCTTCATGTGAAGCTTTTCCTTCTCAACCTGTAATTTCTTATGCATCACAGAACGCCGCAACTTTGTCAGACAATCCCAAGCATATACCAAATCTCTCTGCCCAAAAAGCAATTATCAAGTAAGATTGATGCCACCCTAACAACCATATGAAAACAAGACATCAATCCTGCTTAATTCTAAGTAAGTGAAGGAAAGAAAACTTAATCTGATCTTAAATAATTTGACTAGTTGATTGAGTTGAGAGGGTATACAAAAGCAGAGCACCTATCATCTCTTCCTTTTGATTTTTGCCATTAGCTTAATAAGCTCTTTCTTTTGCTATGATCAACATTTCTCAATAAGCATATCCAACTACAACCAAATTTTGATTTTGATTTTTATTCCTCAAATGGGATGAATTAAACTTCAACCTGTCTTCAATGGCTGAAGTTTGATAGATTTACCTGCCCATATTCAAGCCATTAATTATGAACTTGCCATTAGATGAATTAAGAACCCTTCTAAATCCACAATCAAGTATATCTAATTTGCAAACCTAGTACTATCCTATGACCTTCTCTCATCTTCTCTATCTCAAATTATGCACATGATAACAATTAATGACCTTATGTGTGTGAAAATGATTTTCTTAATTTCTCTTAATTTCTTAAGCTAGAACAAGTAATTAAATGTTAGCTTAATAGTTTCCAATTAAGAAAAAAAAAAAAAAATAGGAAGGGTTAAATACACTTCAACCCATTGAATTACCATTCATTTAAAATAAAATAAAATAAAACCCTATGTATTGACAGATATGACACTTGGATACATTAAAATAAAAATTTGGTTGTAATTAAGCCACTTTTCTGTCATTCTTCCAAAAGTACCCTTATTTTCTTAAAAAAACTAAAATCAAAAATCAAAATTTCATGCAAAATCTCTCTATACTAATTGAACCTTACTCTATGTATTTTAGTATTTAATCAATTTTTTTAATATAAAAATTTTTTTAAAAGAAAAAAGAGGTATTTTTGAAAGAATGACAGAAAATTGGCTTAATTATAACAAATCTGTAGTTAGATGTATCTAAGTGGTACATCTGTCAGCTCATTAGGCTTTTTTGAAAATGACCGTTAGTTTAGGAGGCTTACGTGTATTTAACAATATATATATATATATATATATTATATATATTATATATATATATATATATATAGATCATGAAGTTTACCATGGGAAAAGATTAGATCATCCTAATTTTTTTACACATAACAAATCAACAGGGCATGGTAACTCTCTGATCCTCAACTATAGAAGAACAACAATATACACAAATTCAATTACTCTTCTAAACGAAAAAAAAAAAAAAAAAGGGAAAAAAAGAAAAGAAAAGAAATATATAAATAAATAAAAATTACTCTTCTAAAATATACCTCTGCCTGATTAGTTATGGTCCCGTTCACAGGCACAGCTCTAGCATTGGCATACCGCCACTGCATCAACCGATTATGAAGCAGCCGAAGTTGATGAACGCTCTCCAAATTACCAGACAGAAGCGGCAACGAGCTTAAGGAAGAAGAAGAAGATTTCTTACCCTTGAGCAAGTCCCACCCCATGTTCAGTAATTTCTCCACACCCTTTGCTCTCGAGGGACTATTCGGAGGCTTCAAACTCGAAAACGACGTCAGTATCCCTTTATTTTCCACTGACATAGGCGTCGACCCCGACCGGCCCGGCGACAATGCCCACTGTGACTTGGCGCTTGAGAGAGAATTCACCCTCTTGATCGCATTTTTTATGTTGAACTTCTTTGAGCTCGGAGAATTATCAAACGACACCGGAACATACGAATCCGAAGCCCGCCTTGCCGATATTTCACTCATATACTTTGAAGAAACTTCGATGCCCGATTTCCGTGAACTCGCCGAGATTTTTCCTGTAGGCGGAGAACCCATCTTGCCGGACTCTGAGTCCAAGTCAAAAGTATCAGTGAAAGAATCCGATTCTGGTTCAGAAATTTTCCGGTATAAATCATTTTCATCTACGGAAAATCTTCCAGGAAGAATACCCGAAGTAGTTTTAGACGAAGATTTTCCCGGAAGCGTTAACTTTTCGGTATATCTCATAGACCCTCCAATCCTTGGTCTGTTATTTTCTTTGGCATGAGTACTGATCTCCTTCTGATTCTCAAACCTACTGAACTCGCCGGAACTTCTTTGTCTATTGAGAAAAATCCCATTGATGACGTCTTTCCCGGATTTCTTATCCTTTTTCCGATCTTTCAGCCTCTCGTTTCCAAGATGATCACCTAGAGTACTGGAATTCTTGTTCGGCTTAGAGGAGGACGAAGAAGAAGTGGTAGTAGTCGATGAAGGCCATAGTCCTCGCGTAAATCCTGAGTCATCCAGGCTCTTATGTTGCTTCCGAGTATTGGAGGAAGCAGAACTAGTACTGGTGGTGGTCATGGGTTTGTGCCCAATCGGCGAGAGCGATTGGCTGTTCGGAGATGGGATTCCGCTTTCGTGCGAAGAGGCGGTTGAAGAAGGAGAGAGATACCGTGAGGTCACCTCTCGGGATCTCGCTCTTCTGGGTTTCGGAGACTGATCGAAAACCACCTGTTCATTCTCACTCTTCATGGTTCTTAATTAATTTCTCTCTGCACCCTCCGCCGGATTTTTCTACTCCGGCAAAGGGAGCAAGAAAGAGAGAGAGAGAGTGAGTCGGTTACGAGGAATAAGGAGCGAGGATTTTGTGTGTGTTTTGAAAAACAGATAACATGAAAAACAAACACACGAAGGTGGCGGCAAATAAGGTTTTAGCGCCGGCACACGAGAGGGCTTTTGTGGTCTTCCGCTGTGAAAGTACGGAACTGTCCTCGCCGGCCGGTTCAGTTTAATGCAGGGTGTGTGGGTCGACCTCTTGAATTTTGAGACATTGGGCAATCGGATAGAGCAATGGAAGTAGAATGTGCCTTTTCTAATCTTGCCGGCTGATCAAAGAGCTGAGTTGCAAATGTACTATGTGCCTTTTTTTTTTTTTTTTTTTTTTTAAAAATTATTATTATTTTTTTTAAATTTATCTTAAATCCATTAAAAATATACATAAATTACATGCTTTATTAAAAAATACTAATGTTAGTATATACTACACAATCATCTCACTAAGCTGATGTGATAGTGCTTATCAGTCATTCGATCAATTATTGTTAAAAAAAAATAAAAATTAAGAGCGGACTATATCAGCCAAGTGGTATAAAGATAAAATGAGAGTGTTTAATTTAGCATTATTCTTACAAAATATATGTAAGAAGAGTAATATTACATACTACACCCTATTTTATGGGGCTGACGAACACTGCGTCAATTCAATGAAGATGTAAGAATAAAAAATAAATATGAATATTACGTGCATTTTGAATGTATATTAATTTAATAAATTGAGTTAAAATAAATTCTTTCAATCCAGTTTAGGGTGAAAGTTTGTGTATGTGCACGTATATTTTAGAAGAAGTTGAGCGATTTTTTCATCAATTTTTTTTTTCCATTTTATTTTCTTTCAGGATTTTCATTTCAATTAATGGTGATCATGATGTGAAATTTGGTAACAACAAGATCCGAGTATAGAAAAACTAATCCTCATAAAATGTTTTTTATCATAAAATATTTTCAATTTTTCAGAAGAAAAAAATGATTTTCCTAAAAGTATTTTATAGCGTTTGGCTCGTACAAAAAAATCACCAACGGTAAAAAATCTCTAATAACGAGATTCTGTTATTGACCCACAAAATTCTAGCCACTTTTACCGGATTCCAACGATGAAGGCCGAAATTTGGCGGTAATGGCCATATTCCGGCTAGTTTCACTGGAATCTAACTCAGTACAGTCGGATCCCAGCTGTATTGGAAAGATTCTGGCTAGTTTCGTCGGAATCTGGCCATTTGTTTGAATTCCAGTGAAGGTTGCCAGAATCTGGCCATTTGTACCAGATTCCAGTGAAGGTTCCAGGAATCTAGCCATTTTATTTCAAAATAGCAAGAATTTGGCATAGTACAGTCAGATTCCGGCACTAGCTGAACTATATTGGCCAGATTCCGACTAATTTAGGTGGAATTTGGTCGTCGGAATACGGTGATGGTGGCTGGACGTCGCCGAATTCCGGTACCAGTGATCGAATGCCAAAATTTAGAGACTTTCGATGGTAAATTCCCACAAACGTGCCTACAAGAATGAAGAGTTTAAATTCAGAAAACATTTTTTTTTCAAAAATTAAAGAGGCTTTTACGGTTAAACTGAAAATGATTTCTGTTGACCATCATTTTCGATTGCATCAAACACAAAAAAATATAAAAAAATATTTTATTCAAACAATCAGAGCATAAGATTGAAAGTATGATTTTGCACTTATTATCTTTTCATGTAATGCTGGAGTTATGGTTTCATAATTCTCAAGCTCGTCTAATTTTCAGAATAATGATGATATCATATCTTAACATGAAATAATAATATATATATAATGCAATATTTATATATTATTTTCTTGATAGTTTATACCGGCCACCATTTTATGATCACTTCGATTAGGCGCAAGGGTGAATTAAATTTTCTTTTACATGGTTTATTCTGGTTAAATACTTTTGGTGACTTTTTAGAGTATTATTTACTTGTTTATTTGTTGGTAATTAACCACTTTATCATCTCGGTTAGGCGAACGAAAAGATTTGGTTTTTTTTTTTTTTTTTTTTGGGTCTAAATATTTTTAATGACTTTAGAGTAGAAAAAGTTATACCAAGTTGTTGGTTGCATTTATTTTTTACTTTTTACTGCATTTCTCTTGGATGTGAGAGTGATTTTTCATTTGATTAAATTTACCTCTTAGCAGAGGTAATAATGCAACTTTGATTTTTACCAGGCGGTAAAAACGAGTTGAAGGACTTGTTCAAGAGGCATATTTAATTATTATTAAGTTGTTGAGAAAATTAAGTTTATCGAATCCCCATATTGCACCACAAGCCACGCACACGCGTGTGCTGTAGTGCCACGTGTCCATAGATTCTGTTGTGTTTTATTTCACGGGACGTGTCACTTTGAGAGTACCCTTTGCACTACAATTTTGAATATAAGAAAAGTGATTTTAAATTAAATTGCATAAAATGAGTGTTTTAAAAAGTTACGATTTAATAAGGAGAAAAATATGTGTTTTAAAATTATAAGGAATACTGTGGGTTTTTAAAAATGCAAGATTTTAAATGTCAAATTACATTTTTTAAAATTACGTTTTAAAAACGCTATTTTTAAATTGCAAACCTAGGTCAACCCTAAATAAGATTTGGCTTAAGTGAAAAAAATAAAAAAAAAATACAGAAGATTTTCTGTAGTTTTTTTTAGAGTACTATTTAATTTCACTCTTTCTCATGGAATAATTGGTATTAAATCTAGATCATTGAAAATTGAAATTAAATTTGGATAGTTGAAAAAATCACAAGAGATCTCCTGTAATTTTAATTTTTTTTAAAAAACACCTAAACCTGATCCCTTTAAATATATATAAATTTTTTTGTATTATTTCTATGTGGGACAAGCTTCTTTTTTTTTTTTTTTTATATATATTATAATATATATATATATATAGATACGTGGGACAAGCTTATTTAAAGCACAAACTTATTTCATTTGATTTCAGTTTGCAAGATTTA
Organism: Alnus rubra; assembly: GCA_028654335.1. Lineage (NCBI taxonomy): Eukaryota > Viridiplantae > Streptophyta > Magnoliopsida > Fagales > Betulaceae > Alnus > Alnus rubra. Next base: position 7,713 of record JAJPGS010002400.1, read on the forward strand.
TAATATGACTACATTAGTATATATAAGTTATGTGTAATTCTATTTAGTAGATTATGTACAACAATTATATAATTAAATGAGGTGATAATAAAAATTAGTCATTGGATTGGCTTTTTTTACAAGTGTTAATCCAAAGATTGATTTTTACTGCTACGTCATCCAGTTATACAAGATTCTACTAAATTGCATTACTCATTAATTATAAGTTGGTTCAAGACTTCAAGTGAAACTTAGAGTTCATTTGGATTTACGATTTCAAAAAGTGCGATATAAAAATAGCAATTTTAAAACGTTCGATTTGAAAAAGTGATTTTTAAAAACCCATTTGGCAAAATTGTAGTTTGGCCTTTAAAATCACATTTAAAATTCTGTGTTTTCAAAAAAGTACCAAATTGACTGCGATTTGAAAAAGCCGAAATTTTCTGCATTTTCAAATCGAAATTTTTTAAAAACACAATTTTCAAACGATTCATTTTCTGTGATTTGGTTTAAAAGCGTACTTTTTGTCTACGAAATCGCAATCTCAAACACACCCTCAATTAAAAATAAATATAAATCATAAAGATAAATCTTTTTTTTTTTTTTGAACAGGTAAATCTTTGCATACATTATGGTAATTCTAAGGGACATTTATGGTTTGTTTATTGTTCCAAAGATTAATGTATTTTCATACATTAATATTTTCAAATCCGAGGAGGCATACGGCCTGTTTTCTTTTATATAGATGAGAAAAAATTGGAAAACAGTGAGGCTGTTTAACCCACCCGTAAGATTAAGATCTGATTGGTCTGTGAAGCATTAAGGTAAAAAAAATCAAAGCATGGGACAAAAAGAATCGCCGTTGCCGGGGATCGAACCCGGGTCACCCGCGTGACAGGCGGGAATACTTACCACTATACTACAACGACTTGGTTGTCTAATCATGTCAAATTATTTTATTTCAACTATAATTATAAGTTTTTAATTCATACAATTAACGGAAGAAATGGACGGAAGCTAACAAGCGGAAAATAGGTTCCTTTCCCTCACTCCAAGTGTAATTAAAGAAAAAATTCGTTGTTGTTTGGGGTTGAAAGTGGCTGAGATGGGTTTAGGAAGGGTTAGACTAGGGTTGTGAGCCAATGTGTTGGAATAAACCCTCTTAAAAATAAGATCATTTGCGTCTCCAAACAAGGGAAGCTTCCACCATGACCTTTCAATCCTTTCCTTTGTCATTGCTCCCAACCAGTGTAAAGGTGCCCTAGCCAGCCAATGGTGCAAGCAAGCACATTTTCAATAATAACAAGAGTCAAAAAACCTCTTCAAACCTCAACGTTCTGAGTTTCTATAGAAGAAAAGAAAGTAAAGGATGTAAGGAATTGTGACAATGGCTTGGAAAGAGTTTACAGTTCAGTATAGATGACAGACTGGAAAAAACCTAAGGAACAAAAAACTATGCCTTAACATCGTTGAATAATTGCTATATGGTCAACAGCCTATACTATAAATATTATCATTAGCTTTACAAGTATTCCTAAGAACAAAATTTATATCTTCAATAAACCAAATTTACCATGGAAGAGATAAAACTTTCAATGCCCAATCAATTTTGTTTATGATATAATCAACATATTTCTCCCAAATGTATTTTTCGATACCAATCTTCAACCATGGCTTTGAGTTCCCATTGAAGTGCAGCACAGCACCCTTCTGTATCAACTGAGGATCAACATTGGTGTAGCCCAACCCAAAATATGCCAAGAGGGATCCAAAGGCTCCGTCAATCCATAGAATGTCAACAGTCCAGGCGGCAGTGTACCGAGTTTCCACAATGTCCGGTCAACATTCCGTTCCTGCCAGTAGTGGTAGATACCGGTTACATTCCTTTTCCTCCACTCAACCAGATCAAAAACATTCATCCCAAAAGCCCATCCGCATGCATCAGGATCAAAGTGTGCTCTTATAAGAGGGTGAGAGTAGTTCAAGTACTTATGGTATCTATGAAATGTCTCCATGCATGTCTCAACGGCTCCGTTGACATTGCGATTCAAATCAATGGAGAAAAGAGCAGAGAGATCCTTTTGAACCACAACATCATCATCAAGAAATACCACCTTCTCCAGTGCAGGAAAGACTTCTGGGATAAACCTGAGGTGGTTAAGCATGGATAAATACTTTGGGTTTCGAAACTTGATTGGAGTCCGGCCATCATCATTATTGCCAGAAAAATAATAGCTCTGAGTTTCAGAGTCTTGGAGCTGCTTAAGAACAGGAACATAAGAAGCATTTAGCCAACTAAAGTCTTCAAACTTTTGAACCTCAATAGTCACCCCTCGAAAATCGTTCATGGAAAACCAAGCCTTCGTTGCAGCATAATTTATTTCATCAGTGACAAGATGGAACACAACCATTTCTGGATTTTTGGAATTTAAAGCAGTTGAGTTGACCACAACTGAAGTTGCCAGGATGTTGTCCGAGAAGACGCAGAAATGATAGAGATTGTTATCCTTAAGTTTCATGTCTATTTGCTTTCTTTCCTTAAGCTTCCGCTGTAAGTTTAAGTTTCTGAACCATTCAGTCGTTAACCGAACACCAAGGCAATATAAACTTTTGGGGACTTCTTCAGCAGCTATTTGCCCATATTTTGAACTCTTTTCACTCACAGAACTCATTTGATCATCCAGCGCTTGGATTTTTGCTTTCAGTCTCATGATCATGGTTGCACTGTCGTAATGGAGTTGCTTAGCTTGGTAGAGTAAAAGTGCCATATCGCGGATTGCAGTTTCTGATTCTCTGGTTGTCAGAGGAGTTCGCCTTATCGCAGCATTTGAGAGAAGGATCTGTGAATTTCGAATCTGAGCACTTAATTCCCAAGCAAATTGAAGGTTGTTGCTTTCTTTTGCAATTACGACAAAAGCTTTTGCAAGAGAAATTTGGTCACTGAGTTGCCTGGTGACCGAGTCAGGGCTCACCATTTCTTCAGTAATGTTGAGACCTTCCATAATTCTATCATGCCTGTAAGGTCTCTGTAGATCAGGAAACGTGCACACATTTTCTTAATGTTCCAAAGGAGATCGGAAAAAGTAAAGATTGTACAAAATAATTCTCACTTTGATTCAGGAAATAGAAAGAGGGGGGAGACAGACACAGACAGAAAATAAGAGTAAAGAGTACTTGCTATCCAGAACCCAGAAAGATGATAAGTTTCACCACAAACAGCAGCATTATAACAACCATTATCTATGCCACACAGTTTAGATTTTTAGCAATCTAAAGAATATTACTTTCTTTACTGAAATTTATCCTATGAATACAGAATGAAACCTCAGGAAAAAAAAGAAAAAGAAAAAAGAATATGGAAATGAAACCTAATAAATTTGAGATCTACAGAAAAAGCATATGCCACTAGCCAGAAAGAGTTGAATGTGATCATAATATTTCATTCATGCCTACACTCCAAGTGCATGATGCATAGCAATCTTCTAATGCTAAAAAAAAAGAGAGAGAGAGATAAGAGAGAGAGAGAGAGAGAGAGAGAGAGAGTTTAGCACCTTCATTCTTTCCCCTTGGTAGGAGAAAAGTTGAGCATCTTAAATGCAACATGTAGGTTGGAAATAAAGCACATATTGCATTTGAAAATAGGTTATTAAGCCCATTGACTGATCTGTATTAGTTTTACCTCCATCATGCCACATTTAAAACTGAATTATTCTTTTCTTTTTCTTTTTTTTCTCTAAGCAATATTGAATATTGAATTAATAAAAGAAGAAGAAATACAAGAGGGGGTGGGACACCCCAACAAAGTCCTCATAACAGACATTACAGTGCAGTATAAAACATATAAAAAAAAAAATGGGAATGAGCTAAATAAATGACTCAGCTCAATGGCTTGCAGGCCAAGAAAGGGAGCAGGCAGTTTATGAGGCAGTCCTCAGTCCAATTAAAGGACTACCTGGAGAAACTCCTACTGCGACGGCAAGAAAACTTGGTAGCCACAACAGAGAAAATGGTACTGAATACTGATAGCAACTGGACCAAAACCAAAGCACAGGAGCTCCATTAATCTGGATTTGGCAGTCTCCATAGGCAAAAAGGGAACACTGGCTATGGAAAGGCAGAGGAGGGCGAGGATGTACAGGAGAGCCAAGAATTTGCTGCGAGATGCCAAAAAGAGCAGTGGCATGTGTAACCCACACATGCTAGGGCCCGCGTGGCATATGCACACGGTGGAGGGGAGCGGCGTTGGGTGGCGGAGAGGCTGGCAAAGGAGAAGGGGTGGCACGCGGGCAAAGGAGAGGGCAGATGGCCTGGGGAAGGAAGATCTCTCACTAGGAGCGGGAAAACTCTCACATGGGGAGATGGGAGAGCTTCTCACTCTAAAAGTTAGAGAGAGAAGCGGTATGTGTTAAAAACCGAGAGCTTGTTTGATTGCAATGTTCAAAAATTGTTTTCACTTTTTGAACTCTGAAAAACACTTTTCATGCATAGTTATCCGAACAAGTTTTTAGATGTGGTCCCTATAGAAAACATCGGTTTTCATTTTCGTTTTCGAAAACACTTCTCAAAACATAAAACGCAAATTAAGAAAAAAAAAAAAAAAACTTTCAGTAAACTTTCCCCACTTTCATATATGAATGTTTTCAAAATACATACTTTTTTCAAAAACAAGTGAAAAGCACCTTTAAAAACACGGATATGCCCCTCCTATGATTTTTTTTTTTCAAAAAAGGAAAAAAAAAACATTATGTTGTGGTGGTTGGATCATGCCCAACCTCAATGGTTGGGTAACCAAGCCACGACTATGGCTAGGTTACCCAGTCGCCATGGCTGAACACGACCACCCACAAGGGCACAACCCAAGTACATAGGATGCATACAAGAGAAACACATACTAAATAAAATAAAAACAAAAATAAATAAATAAAATCGTTATAACTATGAAAGTGGTGATAGGCAGCCGCCCAGTAGTACAGAGCATTCAAATGTACTCTAACTTCTTTAGTTAATGCTTCTATACCACATGCTATAACATTGTCCTTCGAGTTTCTTTGGGATGATCAGTAAGCAAGGCAATGCTGCTAAATTTCTATGACAAACCATCAGCTGCTGAGAATCAGTAGGATAACAATCAGTTGTAAGAGAGACAACAGCAACTTCAACATATAAATAAAAGCGTTTGGCTGCTGAGAGGAACTACCGGTGCGTGACTCAAAGGGTGATTACTAACCATTAAAAAATTTGGGCAATGAAAAAGATCTGGAGCAAGCTATTTAATACTGGCGAAACCCCCCCCCCCCCCCCCCCGGCACGATGAGGAGGGGGTAAAATTTTAAGCCTTTCTTCAAACCTATTGAGGTATTTTAAAAATGATTACATTATCCAAGTAACATGAAAATTAGACACACACCATATACATATGCCACTTTGTTCTTCAAAAAGCAGTTTAAAAAATTCACCATCGGTTTTTGCAAAATAAACAAGTTTCGAAGACACTAATATCATTGTTAACACATCTTAATTCACCTTAAGAGTCGTAGCTAGAGGTATCCCAGCCTAAGTTGCTTCCAAATGCTTGCAACTTACTATCACTATTGCATAGAGTGCAAAGGGTAATATAGAGAGGGCCTGAAATAACAATAAGTAAGACTTGCAGCAATATTAGATCTGAATCTCTCTAGATGTCTAAAGGATAAAGCAGGGTTTTGTCACAGAATAACATCCACATTTATCTAAAATTGAAAAGCTCGTTCCTATTTAAACCCAATTAAGCATTTTGTACCTCCCTTTCCAACATTTGGTCAGCAAACCAACCGGAGTAAAATTTCAAGGTCCAAACTAATGAATAAGAAACCAAACAAAACCCAGATCTTTTCTTTACCTTGGGTATCTCCGGCCTCGACTCAATCTGACTCCCTTTGCTCAGAACAAAAATGAAAAGCAAAACCGCTATCCCAGTCAATACCCACCATAACACATTCGAAACTCGCCTCCTCACTGGCCTCCGAGAATCCACCGGCCTCCGCCTCATTCTCAATCACCACCACGTTTGTTTCCAAACAAAAATTTCCCCGGGAGACTGTTTCCCGAGAAAATTTTGCTAAAAATGGTAAAAAGTTACGGTCTTGGGGTTGACTGTCGGAGCATCCGCAACAGATCGCGAGTGGGGCTTTGAGATCTGTAGCAGAGGTTGGTTCTGGGTTTCTTTCAATTTGTAAAAGAATTATTGGGGTTGAGAATTAGGGTTTTTTGGGGGATTGAATTCTGTGGTGGAAGAAAGCTCGTGTGATCACTGACCAGAGAGAAGAGGTTCTCTTCTCCTGTGACAGACAACAACAGTTAGGATTTCGTCAAGTGGGCTCTACTTGTGCTTGTGTTGTAACTGAGCTTGTGCTATGACTACAATGATGTCGTTTTCTGCATAATAATAATAATATTATTATTATTTTCGTCAAGAGATAGAAATAAATATCACCAATAAAAAATGCAAATTGTTAGGCAAAATATTAGTTTATCAAAGCCCATCAAAATCATTTGGGCCCAACCGGTTCAACCAACCCGACCATCCGACTCGGGTGGTCGACTCGGATACCTTGTAACACCCGAGTCCTAGAACATCTTGGTATTACCCGAGATTTAAGAGACACGACGCACGATATATAACTAGATCGTGCGCCCGAACTGTCTCGAAACATATCAACCATAAAGGATCGTGCGATCGAGATAGGCGGTCATGGAACCCGAAATGTCCGGGCGCCCGAGGCCACGTCTTCCTCAACTACCGATCCCCGCACAAACGGGAACAATTGTAACTGTTCATCAATCTCTATAAATACCAGAGTCTCTTCAAATATTAAGGTACATGACATTCGGGATCGTCGGCACCCCTCCGACGCAGTGTTTATTATTTTGTAGATCATAAAGAACAAGGCGAATCTTCACCCGACACGTCACCATGTTGGAAACTGTCTCAACACAAATGTTGATAAATGACTCATATTTTGAACAATATATAAGATGGGTTTTCTTTTTTATTCAATATGTGATTAGGTTATAATTGTAAGTAAAATTAGCGTTATGTAAGAATATTAATTAAATGATTATATTTATTTATTTTTAATTAGTAATTTAACCCATCACAAGATAGCATTGTGTGTTAATTGTAAAAGTTAACATGTGCTTTTACATTTTAGGTTATGTGCATGCTTCAAATCATGGATTGCAAGGTTTTAAAATTGAAGAAACTCATATATTATGAGAATGTTGTACTTAATACATTGTTTTAGATTAATCACAATAATAATAAAACAGAGTAGATCCACATTCCAACTGAATAATATGTGTTAGTTTTCCTTTTTTACAAATTGAATCTTAGAACTCATTTTTCTTTTTAGAAAGTAGTAAAAGAGATGCATATTCAATCTCCTCCTTCCATTTTCAATAGAGAAATGTTGGGTGTACACCCTTCATCTCACCCTTACATATATTTTTATTTTTTAAGCAAATAAAATAAATAAACACATGTCAGGGTAGGATAAGGAGTGTACACTTAGCATTTCTCTTTTCATTAACATAAAATTTGGTTTGTAGAATCTAACATTCATTTTGTATCTACATTTTCAGGATCAATGGAATGCTTGGGAGTTTAAATTCTCAAAAATGTGACTAAAGTTTGAAAATTATTAGGAATTTGATAGAATTCTTGAAAATATGAGATTCTCATGTTTGGTTTACTCCCAGGCATTTTGTATGAATTATTATTATTATTGTTATTCAAAATCAAGTGCATAACGTTGTTTGATATAAAAGTGTTAGTTTTTTAGGTTGACTAATTCGGTGTCCAAAACGCTTTGTTGTAATTTTAATTTCAATAAGACAAAAAGTGTACTTAGGAAGATTTTATTAAGTTTAATTTTATGTTCTTAAGTCGAATTGATTTTTTTTTAGCATCTAAAAGCATAACATGTTGTTCCAAGCTTCGTCTTAAAATTTTATTAAGTGGAATAGTTATAAAAATTTCTTTACAGATATTCTATTAGAATTTACCGTTAAATCCTACCAAAATTCTCAAAATACCCATATGTTTATTTTTTATTTTTTAAAAAAATTATAAAAAATTTCAAAGATTCATCATGAGTATTTTTACAAATTCCGTTAAATTCTAACCAACACTTAAATCCTAATAATTTTTTTTTTCCTTTTTTTCCTAAAAAAAATAAGGGTATTTTAGAATTTTGACAGAATTTAACAGCAAAATCTAACAGAGTACCTATAATTGAGATGTTTGAAAAATTAGATACTCTAATTTGAGACGTTTTGAAGTTTAGTACCTTAATTCAAATAGGACGATAGTTTAATACCCTTAAATTAAGTTATCACTTTTTTTTTTTTTCGAGCTTATTCATTATTGATTGTTTGGAGGACAACTTGTATAAAAACTTGGTGAACGCCAAGATAAAATTGTAGGAAAAAACTTTTATATATACAGAGACGACCACCAAATACACCCTGAGTTTTTATGTCCATTTATGGATTTGCTGTATATTTCAAAGCTTCTCTAACTCCCGAGTGTTCGTAAGAATCATATATATATATATATATATATATATATATATGGCCATTTTGATGGCATCCTCACACAAAGGGAATCGGGCAAGTACAAGCATTTCCGCTCTGTCTGTCTCTCTGTTCGGAGAGAAAAAAAAAATATGAAAAATGGTTGAAAGGCAGAATGATTCACGGCCAAGCAAGATGGAGATCTACAGTGTTGACGATGGATGTGGAAGAGAAATGAATAAAAAATAAAAATAAAATTTTAATAGTATGAAAAGATAAAGAGAAGCTGTAATGCGTATTTGAACATGGAAATAAAAAAGCAATTTGATTCCCTAAATTTTTCCTAAATTAAAAAAAAAATAAAAATGGTCGAATGTCTGCTACTAGTGCTCTTACGAGTAAAACATAATGGCTTAATTAGCCTATTTTAGCAACTTTAACTACTTTATAATATGAAATGCGTATGCCAACACCTCAGACATTGTCTGATCCTTCCATTTACGAATAGAGGGCACTGTATACATTAACATACAAAATTCATCTACTTTTGGTATTCCTTTCTCAATAATCATGAAGTAAAAATGCCCATAGTTGCAGCTTGCAAGACAATTTATATATTGCACCATCATCAACCATCACTTATTGTTCATCAGAATTTTCTACTCCAGAAAAAACCAACATAAAAATACAACACCGAAACATCTTTCTTTTTCTCCCCCGCTTTCTTGTTTGATTGGGCTACACAATGGGAATAGCCCTCCCAATACCTCAAAGAGAAATGCTACGTGTATTTCTAAGTGCTTACTTTTAATTGTATACTTTCTTAACGTGATAGTGAAAATCGCCATTAAATTTTAGATCTAATAATGATTTTCACTGTCACGTTAGAGAATGTGCACTTGAGAGTAAGTGCTTGGAAGTGCATGTAGCATTTCTCAGACTCCAATGTTATAGGACTTGATACCACCGACTAGAATAGGTCGATGGTATCCCCTCACCCTAAAAAGACTATGGATAAATGCACTATCACTAATCAAAGGTAGTTTAACATACGTACCAGCAAGAGCACACTTACACACTCCAACACCATCAAAATATATATGAATGCCACAGCTGCCCAGTAGTATAACCCAAAAGAACCTTGAAAGTGTATAAGTGGCATGAGATTGCTTGACTGCACCACCACCAGCAGGGCCGATTCTAGTAGAAAGCCCATTGCTACATGGAATCTTAAATAGTGAGGCCATTTGTCACTCTGCACCACTCCTAAGTATGCAACGTAGAAATGTGCAAACTGGAACCACCAAGGTAATCTATGAACTGCTCCTGGATATAATAAAACAAACTCTCGAGGAACTCGTAGCGTTCAAGGAAGGGTTGGACATAATACGCTGTCTCAGACATCTGCAAAGCTAAAAGATACGGAAGACATGCCAAAATCCGCCACCACCATTCTGGTTTCTCGTCTATTGTTGGGATGCGACAACTGAATGGACTATCAGTGGATGCTTGCACGGGCATTAGAGATTTGCTTTGTCTTGGCAACATAGGAATGCTGCGCAACAGGCCACCTTGATCCCCACCTAAAAAAGGAGATGCTGTAGTAGAAAGGCATGGGAATGACTTTCCTGCAGATTATTCAATTGGGAATTAGAAAGTATAAATGATCTTTGAGATGTTGATCTATTCAACCATCAAGATACTTCTTGATAATTATATTTTGACGTGCCATATTAGTGGAAGGCATGAATAGTATGAGAAAAGTTAGGCAGGCGAGAGACCCTTTCTTTCTCAATGAAGTAGCACATCTGGAGGTAGACAGCAAAAGAAAAGAAAAGGGAGGGTTGTTCAAAGCCAGTTCCCCATGCAAAGTCATGCTATTAGTTCTATACACCAAGCTTATTGTGCCACTAACAATAATTTTCAGACTATCCTAGAGCACCCAAAGACTGCCACAATTATTTATCTTAAAGAATCAAACCTATCTAGCTAGAAAATGAGAGAGAGAGAGAAGGAATTATTATACCTTTAGATCTGCATGCAACAAGTCTGCAAGGAGCCAAGGCTTATGTGCTGTCCAGGTCTGGGTTGAAGAGCAACATCTTTCTAGTGTTGCATATTATTCCTGATGTCAAAGCAACAGCAGCATGAGAATAATAAAAATTCATTATCTAAAGGAAGAGATCCTCCTATTTCCTTTTAGACCGCTTTTCCTTCCTGCAATTAGTTAAAGTTTTATTGAAAGTTATCTAAAACCTCGCAAAAGGAGGGATTTGTGAAGACTTGGGGTCTTATCTCTGCACGTGTGCACACAAAAGTTCAGCCACGTCAATTGTGTCTACATCCCCCCCCCCCCCCGCTCTTAAGAATAAGTACTCAAGTTAAATAAATAGATATGAATAAACAACCAAAGACGAAACACACAAACCACGAAAAAAGAAGAAGAAGGTCCCTATAGAAAATTCCAGCATCATATGCACTAGTATGCAATTTACAAAGCAAAATACAACTTATCCGAGTAATAATCCCTTCTGAACAAAACTCTGTGATTATCTTTTAGCAACATAGAGAGTGTAGTATAAGGCTCTTCAAACTCGCAAATATAGCCAAGTAATAATCCCTTCTGAACAAAACACTCGGATTATCTTTTAGCAACATCAAGCTATGTGATTAGACGTATAAGGCTCTTCAATCGTGCAAATATAGATCGCTCATTGGCAATTAACATTAGAATGGTGAAAGATTCAGCATGTAAACGTTCCTGCATATTACAACCAATAGCAAGACTGCCAAATGACGCGCCCAAATTTAATTGTATTGTATCATGATGATCAATAGTGCAAACCATAAAAAATCTAAATTGGATTTGATTTGCAACCAAAAACCCAAATTCCTGAAAATGTTGTCTCCAACTCAAAGGAAGAAGAATTGTAACCACAACTCATTAAACTACCTAAGTTTTCTTCTATCTTTTAGATTTTCTTTTCTTGTTTCTTAAATTCGTCCAAACCTCAGCAATATGCAATATGGTCAGGTTGCTTGATTTTAACTTATTTCTGACCATATTATTTATAAACTACAACACAACAAGAAACAAGCAAAAGAAAAAAAAATGACCCTCTAAGTTATTTAGGAAAAATGAAAGTACCTCTAATTAGATCATCTACTGATATATTATCACAAATTTCCCATATACCGAGAAAACTCCATGACATCATATTTGACAGGATGTTCTTGTAAAATCTCAAACCAATGAAACCAATTCTTTCAATCGTCACAAATTTGTTATATATATAGACACAAAAATAGTAGAACTAATAATTTCCTAGTTCGCAGACAACAAAATTTTCAAAACATATCTTGATTCTGCATCACAAGATGTCGATATATTAGTAGTGATTACTGATATGATACAGCCCTTTTCTTTTCTTTCTTTTTTGTGAATTTGTTAGTATCTAGCTCCCAACCAGTTCCGCAAACACAAATCTGCTGTCAGCCAACATGCTGTCTCACAAATTCAGGTATATATTCCAATAACTTCTTAACAAAAGGTTTTTACTTCACATGTTTCCCAAAACTTCAACTGGATGTTTAGAACACGATCTTAACGATGCCAATTACACTTCTCCGAATACGGAAAAAGAGAAAAACTACATGAATGTAAAATTATGCAGACAAAACCAAACCACCCAATAACTATGCTACGTATTCCCATCATTCCTTCATTTCCACCAACAAAATCCGACATCTTTTGTGACTTGTGAGGACACAGATGATGCTCGTAACAACAAAAGGGTGCAAAGGAAACTGAAAAATAACATATGGGTATTCACAATTTTAAGCGTTTTCATTGTCTTTCACTCTAGCATTTGTTAATGGGCCTAAATAATTTTTCTTTTTTCCTCCTTCTAAAACTAGAAGAAAAAGAAATAAGCGTTACCGATAGCCAACGGCGGCAGATACGAGAGGCTGCGAAGGCTGCGCGAGCTGGTGGCAGGACAAGCCGCGACGGCAGGGAAAGCGGGCATGGCTGATGGGTATCGAAAACTCTCGAAACAGCGACTCTTGGAACCAGCGCCGTTTGCTTCTCATGGAATAATGGGAAGAGAGAGAGAGAGAGAGAGAGAGAGAGAAGAATAATTCTAGAAACCACTTTGTAGCCGGTGATTTATGTTTTTTTTTAGTTGCGTTGCACGTTCGTAAATATTTTGTATTTGAAGTTATTGGTTAATATTTTTATTTTTTAATTTAAAAAAACAAAAAATTAACTTAAAAAGTGTTGCCAACGAAATTAACATTTTTATCTCAATATTATTCCACTCTTGTGGCCGTGCCGATAGGCCTTTTTTTTTTTTTTTTTCATAATAAAAATAAAAATTAAAGACTAATTAGCTAATTAACACGGTCACATCAGTGTCAAGCAGTTTTAAGGAGTAATGTTAGTGACTATTTTTTTATCCTCTTAAAATTGATTTGACTTTTAAAATTATGATTGAATCAAAATTTAATAGTAATTCATCTCAAATTCATTGATAATTTTAAGAATTACATCAATTTAGGAACATAAAAATACGGTCTCTAACATTACCTCCAGTCCTACGATAAGCCTCCTAAAAAAACATTCAAACGATAATTAGCTAACGAGGAGTGGTACACATACTTCAAAGTGCTTATTTGTTAACGTGACAATAAAAATTATTATAGGATAAAATAATAAACAAAAATACATATAACATTTAATTATCATTTTCATTGCTACATTAAAAATGAGAACTTAAATATTATATATAGCTTTTCTATTAGCTAATTAGCATTGCCATAAGTTAGCATGACGGGATAAAAATAATTTCTAACATTAATCGAGAAAAAAAAAAATTACTTGAGAATACAAAAGGATTTGTGAAAATATTGGGGTGCCTTTTTTATTTTAGGAGGGGTAAAATTGTCCATCTTGTTTTCTTTTAACTATAATAGTTAAGTAGGGCCTTCTAGAGAGAGAGACTCCAGACTTTTCTAGAAAGAGAGTATATTCAATGTTTCTTCTCGTCGGGGAGGGAGGTTTCCTCCCGGTGCTTTGGTCCTCCAGCTCCTAGGGCTAGGGAGCATTTTTTGTCCCTCCCTGGCTTGTTCCAATGGAGGTTGTGTTCTTCACGGACCAGATTCGGTGGAGGTTTTGTCTCCTAACCTTATGGGTGTGAAGTTTTGTGTTTGTTTTCTTCTTTCCTTTGTGTTCTTTGACATGAAGGCTTTTACGCAACGTTTGGATTTGGGGTTTGGCCATTTCCTTGTGTCACCGGTGCTTCTCTGGCTGAGTCTCAAAAGTTTGTCTTCTTCACGGACTAGATCTATGTTATTTTACCGATTTTCTTTCGACACGCATATCCTAGTTGTCCTCACTGTTGTGTTCTAATCCGTCCGCTGCTTTCTTATGGTCTTCCCGCTTGTTCTTGTCCAGCGCGTGATTGGTACGTGTTGGGGATCTCTCCCCGATTTTTTTGGCTTGTGCGAGCCACGCCTTGCTTTTCAGGCCTTTGGTGGTGGTAGTTGGTGGATTACGACGGTTGTTGGGCTGCTGGGGTCTTAGGGGACGGTGCGTGTGATGCATGCGTCGCCTCCGATGGTGGTTGCTACCTTCTGACGTTGGCAGTGATTGTTTGGTGCTTCTTGTTGCTGTGTTTGTTTATGTGTATTCTCTAGTTTCTATGTGATTCATAGTGTCTTTGTAATACACAAATATTTCTAGACTTATCTGTTGGCTTGGTAGATAGATCATCTCTCTTATCTTTTTAGGGTGAGCTTAATTGTAAAGAGAGGCTCTATATAGTGTTCGTGTATTATTTGTGTATTGTTTAGGAAGTTGCTATGTTAGACTTGTTTCTGACTTGGATGTAGGGGTGTCTTGTACTCCTTATCTATCTCAGTATTACTTTTGGTTTAGAAATGGATGGAGCACATGCTTCACGTTAAAAAAATAAAAATAAAAATTAAAGGTTATGAAATGGGAGAGGATCCTTCTCCCTTAAGATTTGCCCACCGACCCTAGTAGAGGGGTCCAGATTACACGAGAAACTCGCTAACTTGAAATTTGAAGTCGTTGATTTTGAACGCGAGATCTTTCGGTATTTAACAGATTTCTCGCCAAAAACGAAAAAATAAAAAGGGAACTCGTCTGATAAATTAGCATCATTTATTTTTGGGTTAAATACCTTTTTAGTCCCTGAGTTTTGACAACTTTATTTTTTAGTCCCTGAGTTTCAATTCGCATCACAGATGATACACAAATTTTGGGAAATGACCAATTAGTACCTCGGTTAACTTCTCCGTCCAAAAATTAACGGTCCGCCACGTGTCAACCTCAGAAGTTGACACGTGGCAATATATAAAAAAATTAAAAATTAAAAATAAAAAATTGTAAAAATTAATTAAAAAATTAAAAAAAAACTGAAAAAACTAAAAAAAAAGGGGGGGTGGCTGAGCCACTCCCTTGGCCACCATGGGGGTGGCCGGCCACCCCCATTTTGGCCAGGGAGGTGCCGGCCGGTCTGGGGTGGCCGAACCACCCCCATGTGGTGGTTCGGCCACCCCCTGGACAAAAAAAAAAAATTCGGGTTAGGGTTTTGTCCTTGGGGGTGGCTCGGCCACCCCAAGGGGCACGGGGGTGGTTCGGCCACCCCCAGATTGGTCGGTCTGGGGGTGGCCGAACCACCCCCGTGCCCCTTAGGGGTGGTTCAGCCACCCCAAGGGCAAAACGGGAAAAATAAACCCTAATTTTTTTTTTCCCGTTTTGCTCTTGGGGTGGCCGAACCACCCCCAAGGGGCACGGGGTGGTTCGGCCACCCCAGACCGGCCGATATGCGGGTGGCCGAACCACCCCCGTGCCCCTTGGGGGTGGTTCGGCTACCCCCAAGGGAAAAACCCTAAACCCAAATTTTTATTTTTATTTTTCTGTCCAGGGGGTGGCCGAACCACCACATGGGGGTGGTTCGGCCACCCCAGACCGCCGATATGGGGGTGGCCGAACCACCCCCGTGCCCCTTGGGGGTGGTTCGGCTACCCCCAAGGGCAAAACCCTAAACCCAATTTTTTTTTTTTTTTTTTTTTTTTTTTTTTTTTTTTTTTCTGTCCAGGGGGTGGCCGAACCACCACATGGGGGTGGTTCGGCCACCCCAGACCGGCCGGCCACCTCCCTGGCCAAAATGGGGGTGGCCGGCCACCCCCATGGTGGCCAAGGGGGTGGCTCAGCCACCCCCCCTTTTTTTTTAGTTTTTTTAGTTTTTTTTAATTTTTTAATTAATTTTTAAAGATTTTTTATTTTTATTTTTTATTTTTTATATAGTGCCACGTGTCAACTTCTGAGGTTGACACGTGGCGGACTGTTAATTTTTGGACGGAGAAGTTAACCGAGGTACTAATTTGGTCATTTCCCAAAATTTGTGTATCATCTGTGATGCGAATTGAAACTCAGGGACTAAAAAATAAAGTTGTCAAAACTCAGGGACTAAAAAAGTATTTAACCCTTTATTTTATAATTCTTGGATATTTTGTTAGATATATCTTTTAAATTTCAATTAGAATAATGCTATCTAAAATCTTTTAATTTTTTTTAAATGATGCTAATTCACCCTATTACAATCTTTCAATTTTTTTTTTAATTATTTTAATAAAAATGATAAAATGTTAATATGATAAAACTTTAACTATTTAATTTAAAATTAATTTTTGGGATTTAAGAAATTTTATATCTATAAATTACAGAAAATTTTAATTTGTCATTTAATAAGCAAAGAAAACACTATACGAAAATAATATAATTTTTCGAATTTATATGTGTATTTTTTAAATGATAATTAGAATTGTGGGTACTAACGAGCATGAAGTCACTTTAAGCTGTGACCATTGAATCTGAGCCTCAGTACACAAATTTTGGTTCATGAGAAAGGAGCATAATTATATTTAAGAGACAATCAATTCTGTCATTTTACTTAAAAATATATTAAGGTATATTTTATTGGATTAAGATATTCCAAATTTGTAACTCCACATAAAATATTTAAAATCTTAACTATTGAACTTAAATTATTCAGATTTTATCCCAACCACAATTTAGTCAAATACAATGAATTGAAGAAATATTAAGAATCTTCTAAATATGATTTTTTTTTTCTCTTCTTCTTTTCTATTCAATATGGGAGAGGGAAAAAGGAGAAAAATAAGAGGATAAGTTTTTTTTTCTTTCTTTTAAATATAGTTGAGAATTCATTAACCTTTTATTTAATATAAAAAATACTAGCGAAAATATTACCAGAAAATTTGGTTGAGGCGGCTCATCGAGCTAAATTATAAGCGTGAAAATTCGCGCTCCAAGAATATCCGAGACCAATGAATCAATCTTCTAGGGCATGAATCACTACCCGAGAGTCTATTTCCAAGATTACATTGCCAAGCTCATGGTCATGGACTGTAAATACTACTAGTTGAGTTGCTGAAGCTTCCCCGGATGTTGGATCACAAGGAGGGAGATTATGGTGCTAGCAAAACCGATGAATTCCTCGGAGTTTGAACCTGCAACCGCACCGACAAATAAAGTCTCTCCATCAAAGGACAACTCGCTAAATAATTTTGAGGACGTTACAAGCAAAAATAATTTAGAAATGATGGAGAGAGTGAGCATGAAATTAAGTGGAGTTTTGAGTCTCATTTGCAAGGCTTTATTCACCACAGAATATTCATATAACCAAAAGGGCCCAAAAGCCTCACAACGACTTTGGCAAAGTGAAAGGGTGAAGAGCATGGGCTCCTACGCACCCAACTATCAACGCCTCCTTTCCTTCACCAAGAGCTTGTCCTCGCACGTCAACCAAGCTCGTCATGACCAAGCCCTTGCTCTTTTCCACCACATGCAAGCCTCCCTCGCCCTTGCTCTCGACCCCCATGTCTTCTCCCTCGTCCTCAAGTCTTGCGCGGCAGTCCACCGCCCGCAACTTGGCACCGCTATCCATGCCCATGTTGCCAAAGCCTCCTTCCTCTCAAACCCATTTGTTGCCTGCGCGCTTGTTGACATGTACGGCAAATGCGTCTCGATTTTTCCATCGCGCCAGTTGTTCGATGAAATTCCTCACAGAAATGTTGTTGTGTGGAATGCTATGATATCGATCTACACACGTTCTAATTGTGTTCCTGAGGCTTTGAAATTATTTGAAGTCATGGATGTTGTGCCCAATGTGTCAACTTATAATTCAGTGATACCGGGTTTGGCAGGATTGGACGATGGGTCATTAAGGCGATTGCATTCTTTCGGCGAATGAGGGAAATGGGGTTGAAGCCAAATGTAATAACGCTTCTTGCTCTGTTACCCGCTGCTTAGGTGTAGCGGCTTTGAATTTGATCAAGGAAATTCATGGCTATGCAATTAGAAATGATATTGATGCGCATCTCCAGCTGAGTAGTGGCATGGTGGAGGCCTATGGGCGATCTGGGTGTCTTTCAAATGCGCATAATGTGTTTTTGGTATGAGGGAAAGAGATGTGGTTGCATGGAGCAGCTTAATATCAGCATACGCACTTCATGGGGAGGCAAGAACTGCGCTGGACATTTTCATCAAATGGAATTGGCAAAAGTACAGCCTGATGATATCACTTTTCTGGGCGTACTGAAAGCTTGTAGCCATGCGGGATTAGCTGATGAAGCATTGGATTACTTTGCTCGAATGCTTACAGATTATGGCGTGGAAGCAAGTAGTGATCACTTCTCGTGTTTAGTGGATGTGTTGAGCAGAGCTGGGAGATTACATGAGGCATATCATGTAATACGAGAAATGCCAGTAAAGGTGACAGCAAAAGCTTGGGGAGCACTTCTCGGGGCATGTCGGACTTACGGAGAGTCGGAGCTTGCAGAGATTGCAGGGAAAGCTTTGTCCCAGATTGAACCTGATAATCCTGCCAACTATGTACTGTTGGCTGGAATATATGCTAGTCTAGGGAGACATGAGGAAGCTGAAAAATGAGAAGAGAAATGAAGGAGAGGGGAGTAAAGGCTGCCCCTGGTAGTAGTTGGGTAGTATATCAGGATTGATAATATACTGATTTTTGAACTATTTTTTTTTTAGCAATAATGCTAGTTAGTGGATTGTTATATGATTGTCATACAACTGGATAATGTGGTAGTGAAAATCAATCATGAATTATCATTTTAAAAAAAAAAAACAAATGACAGGAGTCTTTTTAGTTGTATGTCAGTTATGTAATAGTCTACTAAATATGGAGTAATGCTAAAAGGAAAACTTATATTATCTTTGAGTCCTTCCAAAATTGATGTGACCTTTAAAATAACAATTAGATGTGTGATAAATTATTATGGTAATTTTAAAAGCCACGAAAACTCAAAGAGGACATAGGCCTCATTTGGCAAACCCTTTCCCCATATTTAAGGGCCTGGATTTAAACTAGCTGCACATCTGTTAAACAATTCAAGGCCTGGATTTAACTAAACTTAAACTAACTCAAACGTAGTCGTTTATTTTATCAAATATTGTAGAAGGAGATGTTCGTTAGTTTTCTTTCTGACACTGTTTAAGAATGCCCAGTGATTCTGCGAACAAAGCCAAAAAAACAGAAACATTCCCTCCCTTGTTCTGGGTTAACCCCAAGAGAGAGAAGTGGCTGGTCATTTGGGGTTCCAATCTCTTCCCAAAGTAGTCTTCTTCTTTCTCTTTAGCTTTGAATATTCATTGAGCTTTTGAAATAATGCTGCTAGGTT
The DNA here is from genome assembly GCA_028654335.1 of Alnus rubra. Classification (NCBI taxonomy): domain Eukaryota; kingdom Viridiplantae; phylum Streptophyta; class Magnoliopsida; order Fagales; family Betulaceae; genus Alnus; species Alnus rubra. The sequence goes on from JAJPGS010002400.1 coordinate 27,000, forward strand.
AGTTTTTTTGGCTTTGACCGAATGACAGCAATCAGGATGGGTGTTTTTGTTTGGAAATTTTCGGTTTTGCGATTTTGGGTTCAAATTGTTGTGGGTTTTCTTTGTGATTTTCAGTTGTGGTTCTTTGTTTGGCAAAATGGGTATTGTGATAGGATTTAAAATTGTTGATTTTGGGTTCAAATTGTTGAGAGTTGTAATTGTTGTGATTTAAGGTGGTGGTCCTTTGTTGATGGCTGATAATGGGGGGAGAAATTTTTTGAGTTTTTTCTGAGATTTTTTTTATTGTTTTGCTTAGAAATTTCTTTCCTTATAATTGCTGAATGGGCGAATGGGAATTTTCTTTGAGTTCACTTGTTTTTTGGTACAGATATTTTGGGATTCCTATGGGCTAGTTTTGTAAGTAATTGTGTTGTGGAATATTTCTTGAATAGTATAAAAAGTGATTGATGTGATATAAAATTTGAGAATGTTTTATAGAAAAGTGAAAAAATTTTGTTTTGTAGTGAATTTTTTTATTGAATAATATTAAAAAATTATTGATGTGATATAAAAAGTGTAAAAAAGTTGGAATGTTTTTGATTTGATATTTTTGAAAGAAGTGAAAAGAAATAAAGGAAAAATGAAAGTAGTTTGCCAAACTAGCCCTATATGTTTCGACCGGGTTGCTTCTCTTCTGGTTTCAGTGGCTTCTTGGAGGGATTGTGGGAAATTGTTTTTCGTCGGATATAGAACTGCTTTGTGTTAAAGTGTCACGCATTGCTAAGAGATCCTTGTCTTGTAGACTTTATAAGCCATGGACACCCCTCCTCTCT
>JAJPGS010002401.1:0-40934 GCA_028654335.1 Alnus rubra
TTATTTTGAGCGGTTAAGATTTACTTGTTTTATAAGATTGTCTGTATTGTTAGCAATTTAAATACCCTAAGTACGGGGAATTAACCAATACTACTACATTCATTAAGTTCATGCATACTTTATCTTTTCTATTCAAGTATTTTTTTATTTTTTTTTCCCATGTACAAAGACAGTCAAAACCCACGTTTCTTTGAGAAAATCAAGCATGTGCAAATGATATTGAAACACTTAGAGAACTTTATTTCATGTTTGAAGAGATTGGAATTCTTTTTAATTGGTTGCAATTTAGACCGTCCCACAAATAGCAGGTTGTAAAACTCAACTGTTATCGAACTTTGGCCTACTCTATACAAATAGCGCGCCCCACAACCCTCTTTTACGTAGATATATAAGCAATTCGAACAACAAAATTAAAATTGCTTGAAAATATTATATCGAGTGAAAACATTAGTTTTAAGTGGTTTTACCAGTTTTATAGGCAGAAAACAGTGACTTTATATTCCATTGCTCCCGTTTGATAAGGACCCAATAACCACTTGAAGATTTTCATTCTGTTTCCACTTAACGGATGAACTGTATCACATATTTTTTGTTGTTTCAAATGATGTCGGATGCAGAGCATTTAGAATCTTAGATAGGCCCCAATCAAATTTTGTTATTTACTAATGGAAGACTTTTTGCAAGATTGTGGTTTATAATAGTTACCCGATGGTACGTGTTATTAAAATAAGTTGCTCATTCTTTTGGCATAATATATATATATATATAATTTTTTTTTATGATACTTTTAGGGTATAGTTTTTTAAATTTTAATTGGTAGACGTACGTTTTGAAATTAAGATTGCGATTTATAACAGTTGCATATAGGACGTGTTATTAAAATAAAATGTTTATATTTTACGAAAAACAAAAATTAGTCCCTCGATCAATTTTATATCTTTAAAAAAAAAATCACTCACTAAATTTTTATCTTTTTTTTTTAAAAAAAAATTAAATTAAATCTTCTGTTAATATTTTTTTTTGTCTAAATTATTAACTGAGTTTTTACTGCCTTAACTTTGGCTAATCATAATAAATTACCTCGTTTCATTGAACACAATTTTTTTACAAATCAGTTTATAGGAAACTCATACAAATCGGTTTCTAGAAGTGACGTGTTCTTTAAGCTATTAAAAAAGCATGTGAGAAATACATGGTTAAAAAAACATGTATTTCTCACATGCAATTAACACATGTCGCTTTTAGAAGTTAGTTTGTAGAAAATTTATGTTCCCTTTCTTACATACTATTTGCAATAACTTGTTGTCGTTTGTCGAGTAAGGGCCACGCACCTGCCGGAGGAGGTGGAGGCACAGGAGTAGGATCCTTGCTGCTTCATCGCGGCCTCCACCCACTCCTCTGCGAGGAGGTGGAGTAGATCCAGACTATTAGCAGTCAAATTTTTTTAAATTAATAAATCCAATAATTCAAAAAGAAGTATGAACTTTTTTTTTAACCCAAGATTGGGGAAGGGAGAAGGAACAATAAACATGAGTTAATTATACAACAAATGTTTCAGCCAGGATCCTGCAGGGATTATGATGGGACTCTCATTTTCTTACCCGTGATACAAGGTACTCTACATTTACAATCTCATTCAAGTGAGAGAAATCTATCAAGGTTTTATCATTAGATTCACGTGGGCCCTCAATTGCGACATCTCAACCAAAAAAACATCATCTCTCTCGATCTTCTAAAAGGGGTGAGATGAAACTGTCAGGGTTAGAAATATCACAAGTAATGAGCTTCCAATAATGAGCTTTCAAACGGACTATGATTCCAATAATTTCGTTGTCCCAATTGATAGTATAGTTTATATGTCCGAATAAGTTTTGAATAGTCCGTCTATTAAGTTAATAGATTTCGTTAATTTGTCACGTCATATCTCTAATAGTGCAATTTTAGTGACGTGGTGCAATTAACTGGAAAAAGGATCAATGATGTAATTTTGGTGAACGAAAAACAGGTTCAGAGAGTGATTCGTAATTATAGTTTACCACAAGGAGGGCCACAATGAATGATTCGTAATTTAGGCCAACCCTAAGAACTAATGATGCAATTACGAATCATTCAGTATACCCAATGGTGCAATTTTAGTGATGTGGTATAATTAACTGGAAAAAGGACCAATGGTGCAATTTTGGTGGACGGAAAACAGGTTCAGAGAGTGATTTGTAATTATAGTTTACCACAAGGAGGGCCACAAGGAGGGCCACAAGAAATGATTCGTAATTTATGCCAACCCTAAGAACCAGTGGTGCAATTATCTCAAAATTTTATAAAGACTTTTTTATATTTGTTATCTCCTATTAGAGTAGCAAATTACTGAAAATTTGATCCTTTTCATAGGCTAACTTGACCTAAAAAAAAAAAAAAAACTGAAAGCACCAAGCCACCAACGTACCTAACGAAGAATTGAATTTAAATGCAATCAACCTGCCACTTTTTTTTTATCCTTTGTTTTCTTGTCATATGCTCGCTCGATTCCTTCCATCCATGGTTGAAGTAATTAACAAGTCTTTTAGAATTGGGATTCATGTTATTACGCCTAATCCTCTTCTTTGAGCAGGCTGTGAGAGGAGTCACCTCCCCAAGAAAGGCCACCTCATAACTCTCATGTGACAGATAATTGTAGAATATCCCAATCGAAATTGTAGGAGATCCTATTCGTGTTTGAAAGTCCAATCTTTGGCAACATTTCGGGGAAGTAGAAGCCTAAAATTATTCTACTATAGTCTTTTCACCACCCAAGATGGGACCCTAGCTTTGCACTATCATCTGACATCTATCCAACCCCAGAAAGAGAAAGTTCATCACACATTTGATTCCACGACGAATATAATATTAACAGGCATTTGTATGAGTTGCATCCCATTCAAATCAGCTAAATAAGTAGTACATTGGCAACTCATTCAGTGATTGGCACTAATTGCTTAAAATCTTTAAAAAAGAACTGGATTATATATATATATATAAATACGGAATGGTTTGGACAATAAGCTCTTGTACTATATAGAATCATATAATAATATGAAGAGATGAAAGTATTAAAGAAAGATACAGAATTAAGGTGTTTCGTCTCATTACCTACGTTCATATGTCAAAGCTTTTTATTGACTACATATTTTCTTGATTATTTGATTATATATAAGACTTTATTTATAAAGAAAAAGTCTGAACGTTATATATCTTTCTACTTTTATATTAACAACAATAAGTTTAATTTACACAAATCATCTTATAACTATTGTCTTTTTAGTTATTGTAACTCTTGTCTGAATACAATTTTCATAAATAATATTTGCAATTCACTGCACGAGCAGAATAATACAACAGTGAAGAAATTTTTGTTATTCTTTATCAAGCAGCAAGACAAACTTTGTATATAATTACCAGGAGACTTATCTAAAAAAGACAAGAAGAAAACTTCTTGAACACGTACTAGTCATATCAACTCATATGTACTTATGTTTGTGTAAATCATGAAAATGCATAGACAAAAACTTTGTATAGAAGTGTAATGACGAGTGCAAGCAGGATCTGGTCAGCTATGGAAATTGTCTTACAGTTTTTGTCAAAACTCTGATACATAGCTGAAGACGAATACTTGAGCTCTACGCAGTAAGAGGCTGGGATTCCTTGGATATCTGGTGCAATGATCATTTCCCCCGAGACACTTTTGAATTCGCCCAGACTCCATTCCTGTTGTCACAAAGACAAAGTTTGGTTAAAACTGTTCTCACATTGACGTTTGTGAATGCAGTGGGTTTCTGTTTCAGATGGAAATTGGGCTTAATTTGGTGTATCTAAAATATGGACTTTCTTTTAACATCTCGGTCACACTCTGGAAAGCCCACCCCCGTTGTTGCCAACAATAATTTTTATGGGGCATCATTTTCTTAAATACATTGATATTTGATACTAATTTAGGGCCGACCCGTGAATTCAATAAGAAATTAGCATATTAAAGTTAAGAAGTCTGACCTGTTTAATTAAATAGATCTAATTAGTTGCCTAGACATGATCCTAATCTAACATGCAAACATCAATTGCCATTCTTAGAGACTGTAGCAGCCAGAAAAAAACAAAGTTTTCTCCTGGTTGAGAACAAGTTCTAAAAATAAATGTGAGTTTAATAAGACTAAATTAAAGAACCAATTTAAAAAGACACCAAGTTACCTCTAGCTGTTTTCCGACAGTGACAACAATTGTGTCTGGGCCTTGTTCAAAAGACAAAGAACCTCTCTTGGATTGAACATAAAATTGAGAATGCTGGGCAGGAAGGTGGAGGGTTAGAGCATCATCATATTCGTTTTTCTCATTTGGCAACAGTGAATTTTGTTCCATGAGGAGAGTATTGTGATCGTATCTGTGTAAGGCAAGAACAGTCTCCTTCTCTTGGATTCCATCCCAAAATTTCTTATCCACATCTTCTATGAAAATTCGAATCAACTGTCTCCCTACTGCATCAAGTTTGCCAGCCACGTTCTCCATAATTTGCCTGCAAATAAGGACGATAGATAATTAGTACTAATGGGGATTATTTAAATTAGAGTGCTGATACGGGTACAATTTTAATTACAAATTTCGTCCAAATTAACATGGCTGTTCGCGTTATCGTGCCAATTGCCATATGCGTTTGTAACGGAATTATAGTAAAAGATGTAATGCTTTACATATTTTATTTTTAATTTAAAATATTAAATGATATGTTTGGATGCAAAAAAAAAAAAAAAAAAAAAAAAAAAAAAAAAAAAAAAAAAAAAAAAAAACAAACAAACAAACTCTATTTGCTACGGTTCCGAGTCTTTTAGTAAAAATAGATATATAATACAACCCTATTTTAAACCCGATGCTAACCTAAATTCACCCCAAATTTCAAGCATGAAAACCAAAATTCCAAGGCACTTTTTCAATTCCAACGCAAGTCAGATGCCCAGCTTTTGTTTCGTCCAACTTGTCAGATGTGTGAAACAATGTCTTGAAATGTCCAAAAAATAAAAAAAGGGCTTGAAATGGCTGGAAAAAAAATAAATTCAACCCCGAGTTATGGACCTCATCCTTGGCTGGAATCCGGTGGAAGGAGGTGTTGTTGAAGGATGTCGAATCGACCATGGAAGGTGACGGTGGCGCCTAGAGTTGGGGAGGGCTAGCGGAGGGTGACATTGGCAGCAGTGCCGGAGTGGGTGACGATGTAGATGCCCATTTTTTCTGTATTTTCTCGGCATCGGAACTGGTGTTATAGCAAATTATTTATTTATAATTTATTCATATTTATTTACATTAAACAATTTATTTCAATCATTATTCCGCATTAATTTTCATAACTCCAATCATTCTATACAACTTTTCATACCTCCAATTATTTCTTACCATGATTTTCCGTAAAAAAATACTCTCATACAAGTATCACCCAAACATAATTTCAAATACAATTTAAATTTTATCAATCATCCAAACATTTTTTTTTTGCATCGAAATTCACACACTAAATAATAATTGAATTCAAATTTTAAAAATCGAACATTCAAACGTCATACCATAATTTGTCAGAATACCTCTATAGTAAAATCTTGTAATTCTAACCGCTCTTGTTAATTAAATAGTTCAAATATTATCACAATAGCATTTGAGTTTTCTAGTGACTAGGAATAGGCAAGATCCGCCCAAACTCGCACTACCCAAACCGTTTGTCCCTCCCTGCGAAAGCGGATTTTAGGTTTAAAATTGCAGATTTGGGTACAAAATCAGATTATCCATGCCGCACGAGGCGGGTCACGGGTATAACATTTTTAAAATATAGGGTACCGGCCCCGCTCCATCCTGCACGTCTAACACTAATACTCACTCCTATAAATGGATCTGCCTTCTTTGTACAGGGAGAGAGACGAAAAGAATTACAGAGATTGAATGTCGATACTTTTTGAGAAGAGCATGATGTTGGAGGTGGCTAGTGAGGAGGACAAAGGAGTCCAAGCTCTTCTTCCTTGCCTTTGCCACCATATGCGGCATCGTTCTAGGGGCGATCGGGTACGGCGTGATGCAGGTCACCAACATGCACAACCCCGAGCTCGAAGCCTATCTCCGCTAGAACGCCTGCCATGGAACTCTTGTACGTATTTTCGTTTCTCTCAATCTTTCTTTCCTTTCATTTTTTTTTCGCATTAGCTTTTGTCATTTGGTTTATTCTAAGGCACCCACCGACATAACACCTAGACCGAAATAGAAACCTTGGCCTGAATTTGATTCAGGCCAAGGTTTCTGTTTTTTGTCTAGGTAGAGGTGCACACAAAATACCCGCCCCGCCTCGTTCAACCCGCCCTGCCTAACTTGAGACCCAGCGGATACTACTCATTGTAGCCAGGCCACAAGTTTAGTTTTTACAATATGCAATGTGTAAGTTTGGGTGCCAAAATGGCCAATACCCGACCTGCCCCGACTTGTGCCCACCCCTACTAAGGACAAGATCTAAATCATTTGATTAGAAATAGTGGTTTAATATTTTAAAACCATTAACATTTATGATTTATGTGATTAGAAGATTTCAGGCCCAAACGTCAACAAGTTTGGTCTAGGTGTGGGTAGGCCCAACTTAACAAATTATGGTATCCGATATATATTACATGTAATTCAAAGTTGCGAGTCTACCTGAAGTTCCGATACCTTTCGGTTTCTGACCCGATAAACTTTGGCGCCGATTCCAATCTTTCGTTCCGAGAACGAGCCCACAAAATCTCCTTCCGATTCCCGTTACGCTTCACCAAGTTCGGAGCGTCCGAATTTCGGAGGACCGGCTCGGCTTCTTCCACCAAAGACCTTAACTCCTCGCCCGAAATCCCGTGGCCGCTGATCCGAAACACGCCGTGATGCCTGGCCGACTGGAGGATCCGATCGATAGAGTCGCGGCCTCGGGACGCGAGCGATCTGAGATCGACATTGGACGGAATCGGATGACGTGTGGTTGCCGGCAATGCGAGGTTGGGAGGTCGCAGCGAGTGCTCGAGGTACTCGGTGAAGGTCTGGTTGGCCGCGGAGCGTGATCCGGCGGCGGTGGGTATGGGAGACGGAGGTGGGGCTAACGTGTTCCTCGTGCGCATAGTAGCCATGGCAGCCCACGTTTGTAAATATTGGAAGCTGGAAAGGAAAAAAATAAGGAAGAGGAGGAGAAAGCGATAAAGAAAATGCAGGGCTGGAGAGTGGGACCGGGTGGTGGTGGTCGTAATGCACGTTAGGCGTAGCACGCACGTCTACCTTAACTACGTTGTTAGTGTATGATTATAGTTGTTGATGAAATCTTGTTATATAAGGTTTATCCCTTGCTCTACTCGATTTAGGCTGCTCAAATGGGACCTATGATCTGTTGGGTAGGGAAGCATGTGGAATGAGAATTAAATTTACAAGTGTTTAAGATATATATATATATATATATATATATGGAAAATGTTAAATTTACATCACCAACACAACAACCACACAACAACCCTTCACATGAGGGTGGACCCCACACACTGGGGCCCACACTCATGTGAGGAATTGTTGTGTGGTTGTTGTGATGGTGTTGTGTATGAATCAAATCCCTATATATATTGGAAAAGCTCCTTGCACAATGTCCTACTCACATAGGTCCTACCAATGTGAATGATTGTACACAACCTTATTGTGTCAAGATTAGTCCCCTATATATATATAATACGTTTTATAAGGATGAGCTTTAAACTCTTCATTTTACAGCAACTAATTATAAGCAGACAAATTATCAAAAATCAAAAATATAATAGATATGAAAACACTCAATCATTTTAAACAAATTAAAGAAATGGCGATTTCTACTCCACTTTGGGCGGATTCTGGCGGTGGCGTCCGGTGGAATAGGTGGGGGTGGTTCAACCTTCAATAAATCCAATGGGGTTTCGTAGATCTGGAGGTTTTTTGTTTTTTGATTTTTTGAGCAGATCTGGTTGGGTTTTTTTTTTTTTCCAAGTGATTGTTATGGCCCGAACTTGTTCATGAGAGAAAGAATGCATTAGGGAAGATGCTAGAAGATGGAAGAGTTACAGTGATCCGGCCGGTTGGGTTTGAAAAAAAAACGAAAAGGGAGAGATCCCAGAAAAATTCGATGCTTGAAACAAGAAACCAAGAAAGAAGAAAACTTTTTTTTTTTTTTTTTTTTTTTTTGTAAGTAAAAGAAAGAAGAAAACTTGGATTACGTACACACACTTACTGCACTTTGGCTGAAACAAGAAACCATGATCAGCAAGGAAGCCCAAACGAAGTTTAATTCTTGTTTAAGGACCAAGCTTTTAACAATTTATGGTTCAAATCCCAAACGAATCATGACCAAAAGTCAATAATATATGATTGCAATTAGCTTCCCCCCAAAGATGTGATATTGAATTAAGTGGGAGGTGGTATATCCTCTGCTAAATATATATAGCAGAACATTCAAATCTCCTCATTTCACCTCATCATAAGTTTAATTGATGTCAATTTTTTTGGGTCCAATTGTCCAAAATAAGAAGTGCACACTCTTGAAGTTCACAATCTATATATACATACAAGCATTCATGCTTAAAACACACCAAAAGGAACGCGAGAGTCTCCATCAACTTACAAATAAACGGGAGACTCAAACCACCTAAACAGAAACCTTTGCCTTAAATCTCGCCTGGTTCCTGAAACCCAATGTTCTCAATGGCTCCAACGGTATTGAACAATCGCCTCTTGTTTATCTCCTCCACCAGAGATCGGTGCAACAACTGGCTACGTACGTCCACAAGTGACCGCATCCTAGTTAGCTTCGGAGGCAGATTTGAGCCATACTTTCTTCTGTCTTCAGGGCAGAACCTTGTAGACTTTCGGGCCTTCGCAATATTACAGATGGGCTCTCCTCCTCTGATAATACTCAAATCATGATCATCTTCATTGCCCGAGCAGTAACTTAGATTGGAATACTTGAAGGAGTTCAAAGAGCTCTGAGAACTTGCATCGTCATTGCCAAACAAATCTTCTGCATTACAATTCAAAGTTATCAAATCTGAGATGTACTTTTTACTGATTTTGAGTGAAAAATACCAGAAGAATTAACATGTACGTACCTTGAAGCCAATCACTGCCAGAGGCCGCGTTGTTCCCACGATTATGGCTCTTATAGGAAGAGCTGAAAGCTGGGAGACAAGATACAGAGGAAGAACAGGAAGAGGATGAGTAGAAAGGATGGTGGGTGCCATCATCATCTTCTTCTTCTTCATAGCTAAAGCTGTGCTGATTATGGCACTGGGATGAGCCCCAATCCTTCCAAGTTGGAACCAGAGAAGATATCTCTTCCTCTATCATCCCAGCTATCTCCAGTGGCTCCCAGTCGCTGATTTCCAATTCTTTAACCATCTCAATCGCTACGTCAATTGCTGTGTCGTGCACAATATCGAAGGGAAAGTATATGTTCCTAGCATGACCTGAAATATTTTATAGAAAATGCTACCCGTTTGAAAAATGAAAACGGCAACAAACATAAACCAGAATATGCCAAAAGAGATTTATTTATTTCTAGTAAAAATCCTAAATCGGGACAAACAATTGCAGCGAATCCCGATTCGGATTAAAAATCCGGATGCACATAGAAGGGAGAGGCTTTCACATACCGTCCTTGTCAGAAATTTGCACTTTGATGAAAATGGTATCCTCTTCCGGGTCCAAGGTTCCCGTGATTGTCATATCTGTACTCCTTGTAGAATCAGGCAACGAAGGTGGCGACTCCACCACTTTTCTATTGGACATTGACTTCGGACATGGGATGGGCAACAATCCACCTTCATCAGACGCTAGAAAAGGATCCAACAAAAGCTCTCCGGCCGGCAACCTCTTTGAAGCAGCCTCTAAGCATTTCCCAACAAATCTCCGAGCTTCCAAGTCTTGAATTCGATAGAACGCATTGGGAAACTTTCCCTAGTAAATCAGAAGAATTTAATATAAAACCGGAGGCCTTTTCTTTCTTAATTCTCATGCAGTTAAAATGTAGGAAATTACGTACGGCAGTGAAGGCCTAAGCTTACCGAAGTAACTTTCTTGTATATTTGGGCCGGGTTGGAGCACTCGCTATAGGGATACTCAGAAGTCAGCATCTCTAACACACACATGCCAAAAGAATATATGTCTACTAGTTCATTGTATTCCTCCTCGTACAATTCTGGTGCCATAAATTCCGGTGTACCTGATATTAAAATTAGACAAACAAATTAGCTAGATTAACAATTATGGCCGGAAATCAAAACCACTTTGTCCCGGCCGATAAACCTACTCGACGACATATATAAGGCATATCGGAAACATATCTCAATTGTCTACCTAATTTTGCATTACAATTGAATCGAAACAGGCAATTGCAAAGGATCATGATCCAATATTAGGGAGGGAGGGAGGGAGAGAGAGAGAGAGAGAGATTGCCTATGACACTGTGGGCATGTTGGGACCCACGAAGGATGGCTGCAAGGCCCAGATCACCAATTTTGACTTGTCCAATATGGCCATTGATGAAGATATTGTCGCATTTGAGGTCTCTGTGTATGACAGGAGGATCATGGCCGTGCATATAAGCAAGACCACGCAGGATTTGGCGGGCCCAGCTCTTGACTGCTCGAATATCTACTCTCTGATATTTCTGCCTGTACCTGCATGTATATTGTATCACGTCCCATTGTAATTAACATATAACCGTACGTCATAATTAAATTAAAACTCTATTATTTTTGTCCTATATATTAATTAAAACGAAACAATTAATAAAAATTAATTACTCTCTAAGTGTTCCGGAGGTAAAAATTTCGCTGACGAAGTTAAAAGATGTTCGATTAACATCAACCCAAGAAGCATAGAATCGCATTATGGAGTCATGATCGAGGTTCTTGAGAAGGTGAACCTCCGAGTAAAGCCGCTGCAATTCCTCCGGTGAATGAAAGATTTCCTTGAGTTCAACTTTGTTCCACGCCACCTCTATTCCAAGAACCTCGTCAAATGCCCTATACACTGTCTTCACTGCTCCTTTCCCAAGAATTTCCCTGAACTGCATTCACGCAAATATATATTAACAGTTTAGGCCCTATTAATTGATTCACTTAATTATAAATTGCATAATCAATTTGTACAATGACTCCTAAAAGAAATTCCAAAAAGATCGAATAACTAGTAATTAAAGTCACCGTATGGTAAAGCGTTTGGCATTTAAAAACGCAATTTAACTTTCAAAATTACAGTTTAGCATTTAAAATTGTGTGCTTTTAAGAAAGCACCAATTATCTGCGATTTTAAAACACATATTTTTTAAGTTTTCAATCACAATTTTTTTTAAACGTAATATCAAACGATTCATTTTTTGCGATTTGATTTAAATTAACACTTTATTTACGAAATCGCAATGTCAAACGCATACTTAATCATTTAATTAATATTCTAACATTCTTCCTCACAGATATGCTCAAATTTCCTCTCAATAAGTGAAGTTCAACACAAAAATATTCAACTGAAATAGTAAGTGAATTATAGAGACAACTCAAACAAAGTTTAAACTCGTGATTTTTTGTTCCGATAGATCAATATCATGTTAAATCACAAATAATTTTAAAAGTTTAAGTTGATAAAAAAATAAGAAATTTAATCTCTTAATTAATATTTTAACAACTCCGTCCGACAACATAAATTCTCCTTAAATTGTTTTCGCTTTACTTTTCACAAAATCGCATTGTCTCAATGCAACAACCCTAATAGACCTTTTTGTGTTCCTATTTTTTTTTTTTTTTTCTCTTTGTTTGGTAGAGAAGCCAATGTCACTCGCCATGAATAGTGGTGTGGACTCTTCAGCCCTTTGGCAGGACAGGGTTGGTGTAAAAAAGGTCGCGTTTGTTGCGGGCATCATCATGCCATCCAAATGAACCAACAATATTTATGAGATAAATATTTAGATATTAATAATCTTATGAAGTTTAACCCATAAGATCATTTATTGATAATTAAAAAAACAGAAACCAACATAAATCCAAAACTTAAACCAATAGCAAAAGATAAATTTAATTATTAATATTTAACACACAAAAAAAAAAAAAAAAATTGCAAATATGTCTTCCATCGATCTAGAGCAGCACTGCACAAGTCATACGTTAATCTTTCTTGAATAAGGTAAATTGCCCTGCATGCATATGTTTTCTAGAACAGGCACAGATGGGAAGATGATATAAATTGTGAAAAACCCAGAAAAAAGAAATAAAATAAAATTCTATGTATTTTATCCAAAAAGAAATTCAGAATGATATTAATTACTTACTCGGCCATAGCGACCAGATGGATCAGTTTCAACGTATCCAAGCTGAGCCTTGGCTCCATCAACGAATCCTCCTAGCCGTGCGTTGTACATAGCTGAGAAATCAACCGCTAGCTTTTTCTTTTGTTTCTTCTACGATCGATACTTGGTTTATATATTACTTATAAAATAATATTTTTAGACAATAAAGATGAAAGAAGCTGCAAGTACTGCGTGCTAGATGATTCGAGGCTTTCCCTCATGGTTTTCGTAGGAGAAGACGCCAAACAATAACCAGAAAAGCCTCGAGTAATCAACACTTAGCATAATCCAAGCCATCTCCACAACCCCACGTGAGAACTCGTAGTAATCAGGAACCATTTGTCTGATGGAGAAAGAAAGAGACAGTGAGCGTGAAGGATATATATAATCTATATATATCCTAGATTTTAAATTTTTTTTTTTCCTGACAGGAATAAAACTAGGAAATTACTGTTAAGAATTGAGTGGACGTGGTAGGGAACTAGGAAGAGAGACTGTTTTCTCGTCAGCCAAGGAAGAAAAAGACTGTCGTGGGGGCTAAGGTTGTTGTCGAGAGGAAACTGATGAGAAGATGTTTGCGGACGAAAATGAATCGTAAAAAGCTTTTCAGAAAATGAAATGAGTGTATATGGGATTTTGGGTTGAAATTACTTGGGTTCTAAATTTGAAGAACCTGTGGCCACGCCTTGACAGTACCATTTGTGGATGTACTGAGAGCAATCCCGAAATTAGATTTCAGACAGAGACACAGACAGAATTCGAAGGGAAAGATATTGAGAGAGAGAGAAGTTTGTGAGAGATGTTTGGTTGCAAAAACAAAAGTGGCCGGGTTAGGAAGAAGAGGTGGTGTTGATGGCTAATATCATAATTCATAAGGGGGCCCATACGGGTCCAGAAGATAACGGAGCTGAGGGCAGGAATGGATCGAGTAGAAACTTTTAAAAGTACAGAGTTAAGGGATAAAAATTTTGTTATTAAGGGTCAATATGCTATTTTCTTTTTTCTTTTTTTTTTTAAAAAAAAAATCTAAAAAAGAAATTATTTTTAGGAATTCTAGAGGGTATGGCCTATATATACCGGCCACATAAATCCGTTCTTGGCTAATGGGTTTTGACGAAATCCAAACTACAAACAACAGCCATGTTGGACGGAAATTTTTCAATAATTTTATTGTTCGAATAGTTAGTAATTCAAAGAATAAATGTGAAAAAAAAATAAAAAAAAATAAAAAAAAATTGTGTGGCTTACTTATCTATTTACTGATCAGACAGATAAATTCTAGTTGTTTCACCCAAATTACTAGATGCGAATTTCAAGTGAATAGAAGTTAACGGCGTTGTTTTTTTGAATAAATTTCAAGTGAATGGAGTTAACGGCGTTGGTTATATTTAATAACATAATCACTCCATGTCTGCATGGGGAAGGGAGAGACTGAGCTTGTGGTAGTTGATCAGCTTTGCTGGCTGAGCTCAGAAGCTAGCCAGGTCTTCAATTCGAAGCATACTTCTTTAATGCGTTTACCAGTTTATGATTGCATGCATGCATCTTCAAATTAATTAAGATGTTTCAGATATTCAGCAATTTGTTGTTGAGATTGTCCATATACGAGAGAAAGAGAGCTTTTATAAAATCTATTTATCGGAACAAAAAATTAAGTTGTTCGAGATATGTTCGAGCAAATAAGTCTTATAAAGAATCTCTTATACTTGTTATTAAAATTACTTGCAATTCTACTAAAAAAAATTAATGAGGATCTCTTTCCTTATAGCTGACGTGGCTTAGCTTTACTTATATACTGTCACGTGTGAGTAAATTATAAAAGATTTGTAAATTAGTTTCGGGTCTCACATTTAGCGAAACCTATATATATATATATATACACAATCAAGTCATTACTTCATTCAATTTATCAAGTCATTACTTCATTCAATTATTCTCTTTTGGTTTTTTTTTTTTTTTTTGGTGATTTCTTTTACCATATAATTGGTTAGGATATATGTTTTTTTTTTAAAATAAATAAATAAGATTTTGAACACAAAATGTTAGCATACCATCTCATTTCAAAAATTTAGGAGTCACTTTATGACTATTTCCTTCTGACAAAACTTGTGTTATGCGTGTGTAGGTCGTAAGGTGAGACGGTCACATCAGTAATTAAAAACACTAGTATTTGTACAGTCAGGGCCGGCTGGGGCCTTAGGCGAATTAGGCGGTCGCCTAAGGCCCCCAATTTAATAAGGCCCCAATAAAAAATTATTAATATTTTTTTAAAAAAAAAAATAAAATAAAATTAATTGTCATCAATACACTTTAATAAGGCTCCAAAATATGGTAAAAACTAAAAATAAAATTAATAAGGCCCCGATTAAAGCCCCAAAATCTGGTAAAAATAAAATTAATAAGGCCCCAATTTAGGAAATATCAATGAAGATGAAAAGTCTCATTTAAAAATACAGAAAAAAAAATAAAAACATAATTAAGTAGATTGCCCTTTACGCCCAACGTTCAGGATGAAAAAATAAAAATAAAAAAAAATAAAAAATAAAAATTAAATGCTAAGAGTAAAAGAAGATGGAAAGTTTTTTTTGAAAGATGGAAAGCCTCGTGAAGATGAAAAGTCCTGTACGCAGCACGCCCAGCGTTCCTCTTTTTTCTTTTTCTTTTTTATTCTTTTTTTAAGTTACATCCTGTAAGTAGGATGAAAAAAAAAAAAAAATGCTAAGATGGAAAGATGGAAAGTCTTCTTGAAAGATGAAAAGTCTTCTTGAAGATGGAAATCCTATACGCCCAACGTTCCTTCTTTTTTTTTTTTTTTTTTTTAGCTACATCCAACGTTTATGTATTAGAGTCTATATAAGTTTCCTTTTTTTATTTCAAGTTCTCTACTCACGTCAATTCTATTCAAAATTTGAATTTCTCTCTTCTTTGCTATTTTCATTCTTTCCCTATAACTTAGGATTCAGTCCTTAAAATCATTCCATATTTACTCGGCGATAAAAAAGAAAAAGGGTTAGTTACCAAAAAAATTAATCAATCAATTGCATTAATTTTTTTATTTGATTTTAAGAAATATTTTTATACTAATTTGTCTTTCTTTGTGCAGGTTAAAAGTGTTAGATAATCCTACTATAAAGATTAAGGAGAATTCAATCTTTGACAAATCAGGTTTTCTTGTTCTATTTTTTAATTTATTTTATTATAGTCATAATATATATAATTTTTTTTTACATAAATCGTGTTTATTTAATTTGTAATTGCTTTTAGTTATAGATGTCTACTAGAAAATATGCTTCTGGATATGAAAAACTTAGAAAGAAAAGAAAAGTAGAAAAATTAATTGAATCTCAAAAAGGATCTTTAAATAAATTTGTTATTAGCAATAAACAAAATATAAATGATAATTTAGTTGAAAAACACATAAATGAACAAGAAATTCATGAAAAAAAGTTAGAAGATAATGAAATAATACAACAAAAATATGACATTGAAAATAATGATAGTGACGTTCAATTATGTAATATAACAACTCTTGATAAAGAAGTTCAAGAAAATTTAGAAGAACATAAAAATATTGATGATATATCTAATTCTGTTGTTACAAATATTTATGACCCAGCTCAGTGAAAAAATATTGATGTAAAATTAAGAGATGTATTAGTAGAAAAGGGTCCAATAAGAGACAACAATATAAATTTTCCTAAAAATGAAAACTCTAGACATTTTTCTAGTACATTTTATATACGAAAATTATCAAATGGTGAGAAACATGATAGAAAATGGCTAGTCTATTCAAAAGATTTAGATAGAATATTTTGTTTTTGTTGCAAGTTGTTTAATTCAAAACCTAGTATAAATCAACTAGCCGATGAAGGAACTAATGACTGGAAAAATCTTAGCGCTAAGCTTAAAAGTCATGAAACAACCAATGAACATATTACTAACATGAATGCTTGGGTTGATTTAAAAATGAGATTGTCAAAAAATAAAACAATTGATAAAAGCGTCCAAGAACAAATTAACAAAGAGAAAGATCATTGGAAAAAAGTATTATTAAGAATTATTGCTGTAGTAAAGAATCTTGGTAAAAATAATTTGGCATTTAGAGGAAATAATGAAAAGATTTACCAAGAAAATAATGGAAATTTTTTAAGTCTAATTGAAATGATAGCAGAATTTGATCCAATAATGAAAGAACATATTCGACGTATTAAAGATGGTGAAATTCATAATCATTATCTCGGACATAATATCCAAAATGAATTGATACATTTGTTAGCAACTGAAATTAAAAATAATATTATTAAAAAATTAAAGATGCAAAATATTTTTCAATTATGCTTGATTGTACCCCTGATGCAAGTCATCAAGAACAAATGTCTCTCATACTAAGATGTGTTGATATTTCAACAAATACAATCAAAATAGATGAACATTTTATAGAATTTATAAAAGTAGATGATACTACTGGAAAAGGTCTTTTTAATGAAATTATAAACGTAATTAAAAATCTTGAATTGAATATTAATGATATACGAGGACAAGGATACGATAATGAGTCTAACATGAAAGGAAAAGAACGAGGGGTGCAAAAAAGACTTCTTGACATTAATTCTAAAGCGTTTTACACACCATGTGGTTGTCATAGTCTTAACCTTGTAATAAATGATATGGCAAATTCTTGTCCTAAAGCTATAACTTTTTTTGGAATTGTACAACGTATATATTCTTTGTTTTCTTCATCTACAAAACGATGGAAAATTTTACAAGATAATGTGTCGGGTTTAACTCTTAAGCCTCTCTCACAAACACGTTGGGAAAGTCGGATTGAAAGTATTAAAGCCATAAAATTTCAAACCCCACAGATTAGAAATGCTTTGTTGCAATTAGCAAAAACAAGTGAAGATCATAAAACAAAAAGTGAAGCTAATTGTTTAGCAACCTATGAGATTGAAAGTTTTGAATTCTTATTAAGCATGACTATTTGGTATGATATATTATTTGCTGTTAATACTGTTAGTAAAAATTTACAATCAAAAGACATGCATATTGATGTTGCTATAGATCAACTACAAGGTCTTATTTCTTATTTTAAAAATTATAGAAAAAATGGATTTACATCTGCAATGACTTCATCTAAAGAGATTGCAACTAAAATGGAAATAGAACATGTATTTCATGAAAAACGTATAATTCGAAGAAAGAAACAGTTTAATGAGATTGCCAATGACGAGACAACACAATCTGCTGAAGAATCTTTTAGAATTGATTATTTCTTATATATAGTAGATCAAGCTATTTCTTCAATTCAAAGTAGGTTTGAACAATTTCAGATGTATGAAAATATTTTTGGTTTTTTATTTAATTTTAAGAAATTAAAATCACTAGACGATGATAGTTTGCAAAAAAAATGTTTTAATCTTGAAGGTTTTCTAAAAGATGATATTGATGGCTTAGATTTATTTTCAGAACTAAAAGTTTTAACATAAATTTTACAAATAGAAGAAAGTGCTCCAATTGACACATTAAATTATATAAAAAGACTTGATTCTTTTCCTAATGCAAGTATCGCTTATAGAATTTTATTGACAATACCAGTTACAGTTGCTTCTGCAGAAAGAAGTTTTTCAAAATTGAAATTAATAAAATCATACCTAAGATCAACAATGTCACAAGAAAGATTAAATGGATTAGCCATATTATCAATTGAAAAGGAAATGTTAAAAAAACTTGAATATAAGAACTTAATAAGTAATTTTGCATCCCAAAAAGCGAGAAGAATGCATTTTAAATAAAAATATAATTTTAAATAAAATAATATTTAATTTATATTTAATTTTAAATAAAAGGCCTCACTTAAACTTTTCGCCTAAGGCCACCAAATATATCGGGCCGGCCCTGTGTACAGTAGTACTAGGCACAAACCAAAGCTATTTCCTAATGTAAAACTCAATCAACCAATCAATCAAACTCACATGTATACATTTTAACAAATTCGACTAGATGCTATGTTTACCAAATTAAACTTATAAGAGCAAAATTGAAATTGATGAAAAAATGATAAAGACAGTTGTGGCTGATTTTAACACAAACAAAATTGGTCAAGTTGGTAGCCCCCAACCTAATTGAGTCCTTAGTCTAAAGTCTAAACGTAACAATAGGGTTGTTTTATGCACGACTCTTATCTTTTAAGGTCAAATATAATGTAATGGACTTTTCTCGAAATTATCAAGCAATATTTTTCCAAGTTTATTTTTTTTTTAAAGAGTTGTCTTGCGTTCCTAAATATTATCTACTTATCTATATCGGTTTCGGGCACACGTACCTTTCTTTTGAACTACAGCCATTCATTCATATTTTTATATGATAATATTATACAAAGCTTTTAGTTGCCAAAAATATACAAAAAGAAAAAGCTTTGGAAAAGTCTCTCACCACTGATTATTCTTTTTTTTTTCTTTTTTTTTTTCTCTCTATATACGTGTCGCCCCTATTTAATATTCAACGATAAAATAAAATAAAAAAATGCAACATCATTGGTCTAAACATAGGGGTTCTATGTTGATGTCATTGACTTGTTAAGAAATGAAATTATTTTTCATTTTTAACGCATTTAGTGGGAAATAATTGAGGTTAATTAAGTAGAGATCGACAGACAAGTTCGCCATGCCCCATGATGGATGGTTTGTGTCCACATCATCGCATTTGGCGCATTCAGTATTTTCTTTCTTCTTTTTTATTTTAATGTTACCATTATCCCTTTACATAATTTGAAAATGATAAAGTTTTTTTCTAAATTAGAATTTTAATTCACACAACTCACTCCATTAAACTTATATATGTTTAAAAATGCATATAAAAATCACATACTCTAAAAATATCAATTTATAGATTAGATCTGATCTAACCAAGTTTAGAGCAAAACTGTCTCTTAAAAAACCTAACCAAGACAAATTAAGAGCTTGTTTAGTTGCTTAGAATTTCAAACTTTGAATCAATAACTGTTTAAATGTTTATTTAAATTTTTTTTTTTAAAAAAAAAAAAAAAAAAAACTGAAAATGTCATGATCGAATTGATATTATTTTTATCTAGATATACTTACGGTTTGAGTTTATATCAATTGTTTAAATAATCTCACACAACACTAATTTAATAGCAGCAAAGTCAATAATTTGACCAAAATTGATAATTTTTTTTTTTAAACTACAAAAATACTTTTAAACATTGATAAACATATATTAAAATATTAATTAAATAATTAAATTTTTTATTTTTTATCTGATAAGTTTAATATGGTATTAGAACAGAAGTTATTAGTTCGAACCCTGACTCTATAATTCATCCTCATTATATTTTATATGTTGAGCCTTATTCATTTAAAAAGAATTTGAGCGCACATGTATAAAAGAATATCAAAATATAAATTAAATAATTAAATTCACATCTTCCTATCAACTTAAACTTTTAGAATAAGTGTTAATTTAACAATAATTTTATTTGATTTCTTTTCGTAAAGGTAGACTTTAAGAATCAAGTTAATAATTCTTACAAAGATAAGACACGAATATCAAAATTTCCTACTTAAAAGGTCGGAGTTTTAGGATGTTTCCATGGTATCTAATATGTTCGGAAAATTTTTGATTTAAATTATTATTTTTTTTAAAAAAAAACAAACATTCAAACTTTTGAGTTCTTAAAAAATATCAAGTCTCATTCTAAACTAGGAGGAGTGCTATACATACACATACTCTAAAGATTTCATTCTCTGACGTGGCAGTGAAAATTTTCATTGAATAAAATAACAAATGAAAGTATATGTAATATCAAACGGTAATTTTCACTGTCACTTCCAGAAGTAAACACTTGAGAGTATATGTAACATTTTTTCACTTAAAGAAAGAAAGAAGATAGAATTATCATTATCAAATAGTATTAGCTAGCAAGGCTACTCAAAGATAAGACTGATAATTTTTAACACAACTCGCGAACTCAATACCAACCCAACACTAAATTAGCAAGTTCAAATTAAAGGGTCTGACTTGTTTAATTAAATCAATACGATTATAATTGATCCATATAATCTTATATTCATGCCTCGAGACAATCCAGACCCAACACAAAAACACGGATTGCCACCTGGGATTCACCATTTTAAGACTATAAGTTTGTTGGGAAAATATAAACACAATACCAAGGCAGCTGCAAATTTTAATCTGAATAGCAAGTTTACCAGCAAGAGATTGTACAATGGCAGCTCAAGAAACACTTATCATCTTCACTGGTGCAACTTTTGAGCGGGCCCCTAGTGAAGAATGTTGGGGTCTCCATCACATGTTCCAGCCTGTGACCACAATTGTTTCTTCCTGCCACCATATCACCCCAACAGTTCACCCCATTACCAAGATGTACAAAAGGGTCAAAGCCTCTCCCACGGGAAGTTTATCATACTTTTAGGGTTCGGCAATTTTTGATACGATATGCGAATTCGACACAAATATGACACAAAGTTATAGAGTCTGAACTTAAGCTAAACAGGTTGACAAGTTGACCAGTTTATGACACGTTTATAAACGGGTCAACCCGCCAACCCATTTATTTCTGAAATATCATAATGAGGCACTATTCTCGTGGCTTGATGCTAGAACGATAGTAACTTACAGCAAGTAGTTGGTGACTTGGTGCTAGGGATCTTAGTTTAAGTCAAATACCCCATTATTGGCTTATATATTCTTAATCAAAATTCAAAACCCTTTTTTTTTTTACTTAAAAAAATAAATTAAAAATTAAAAAACAATTAAGTCAGGTCTACACAACCCATTAACTAAACAGGTTAATCGTGTCGTGTCGGATAATCTAGCTTATAATCGTGTTGTGTTCATATTTCGTGTTTCAACCCAATTAGCTAATTGTGTCGGAATCGAGTTAGCCTAAACGGGTTAGCGGGTCAACCAGGTTGACCCAAACCCGACACGATTATCCATTTTGCAAGCCCTAAATAATTATCCAATACCGAATCCTTCTATTTTCAGTGTCTGCAACTTACAATCAAGAGTCCAACACAGGGTGCAACAATTATGCCACAAGCAGAAATATCTTAAATCGCACTTGAAAAAGGCAGACACGGTAATGCAGAAAGAATGGAGGCACGAAGAACCTTTCGAATAGGATAATACCCAAAAAGTTAAATCATTACAGCTGCAGAAAGTAATTTCTATATGAGTTACACCAGACATCAGCAACAACAATATTTTTGTTTTTGTACTGTTTTACCTACAAGGGGTGAAGAAGAAAAACAAATGCTGAGGTGAAACCACATCTCAAACATCCTATATATCAACATCTCTGTAAAACACAGCTATCACGATTGGAAGTTACAAAAAAAAAGTAGAATGTACAAAAATGCCTTCGAACCACAAACAGGAAAAAAAATGGACTCCATTTCTTGAGCTTCCTTGTAGGTTGAAGCTCGGGCATAAGTTGCCTTGTTAGTATTAACTGTTCTACTCATTCATACTTCCCACCGCAGTCAGCCAGATAAAGGTGGGAAATCATCTTCATCTTTCAAACGGTATGATTGTACCCCAATCCTACATGTCCAAACAAAAAAACTTAAAAAAGAGTCCCATATATGTCAACAAGGGCCGAATAAAAATTGACATGAATGGTGATATTCCCATACCTATCTTGATTCGTACCCAATACAGGCTTTGGGCTTAGCATCCCTGGAGATGGAAGGCTTCCGCTTGAGTTTTGAGCAAGTGCTGCGCCAGAGTTTTGTTGCCAGCTCCTTTCTGGCAAAGATCCCTCCACTAGCAGATGCCCAAATTCAACAACTTTCTCAGACGGATGAGCTGAACCATTGGCATTAGAATATACCTTCCTTCCAGGGGAACCAGAGGGTTGATCTGAAGACCCAGACTTTCCGCTACCATAAACAGGGAATTGTGCTTGTGCCAGCTCCCGGCTGCTTCTCTCAGACCAATTTGACTCAGGGGTTGGCATGGCATGGCCATTGTTCCGAGGACTTCTCTCAGACCAATTTGACTCAGGGGTTGACATGGCACGGCCATTGTTACGAGGAGACCTTACTGGTGCTTGATTTCTTCCCCTTGGAGTCAAGGGCCTGTCCCGGTAATGGTTCTGCAAAAATTTATGTGTAAAAGCACTTTAAGATAATGAGACCGGCCACCTGAACAACTGAAGGAAAAACGAAGCTGCATACAGACACCAAGATCGACCAAGACATAACCCCACAAACATTTCAAGGTTCCCACATAATATCCAAATACCAAAAAATAAAAAACCCAGAGGCTCAGAGTAAGTATACCGTGTTCGGAATATATGTCCCTGTTCCTCGTGGCTTTGGCATCTCTTCCATACCAAATACAGCACCACCAGGTAATATTGGTGAGTTCAAGGCGTAGAAGCCTGACCTTGGGACAACACCATTGGTGTTCCCCTGGGAAAACACATTCCCGTTCAGCTGCACAGACTGTCGTATTGCATCCCATGGCTTCTTGCCATGGAACTGTGAGAACAATGTTGGAGACATGGAAGTAACAGGTGTACTCAAGGCAGACTCATAGCAACACCTACCACAACGCAAACTGTTAACGTGACTCTCGTGGTCCCCACTGAGATCTGACAAAGATTTCAATGCTTCAGGATTTCCAGAAGTGCCATTTAATATCCAATAACCACGATAATTAGGATAAAGATCTTCTGAGGACAAAGCAACTGAACTCAAACGTGAAGGGCAGTGCTTCATTCCAACAGGCGACAGACAGTCATTATCACTAACCGAGTGGTTCTCATCCTGATCACCATGCGCTATAAAGGCCTTCTCCTCAGGAGGTGCTTGCAGAAGCCCAGACAAATCTTTCTTCTTGGTATAACCAGAGTTTTCTGGCTGTTTTTTATCTGAATTTCCATCCCCATTTCCGCTGAATGTGTGAGAGAAATAGAGATGAGGTGCATGATGCGCTTTACCCAAAGGGGATATTCTATCCTCACAACTCGAAAGGGGAGATTTAGATGCATCATTTGAGATCATAAGACCTTGAATTCCAGAGGTGGCAAGGTCTTTCACATCCCCAGAAAGACGGTATTCTGAAACAGTAATCTTATTTGCAGATTCGTCAGCTTCCACCAACATGGTTGAGGCTGACACATTCACAGAGCTTCTTTTTGATTCATCCACAGCTCTGCCAAAGCTCGTACTGGTCCCTGATGTCTTGGTATTAGTGAATCCACCATGTGTCGGTCCCTCATAACCCAACCTACATTCCCCTGTCTTGCCATTTAAACAGGAATATTCTGATTCATTAATCGTCTGATCTTCTTGTGAATCTGTACTAGAAAATGACGATGCGCTGCCAAATACATCATGTCCAGATATCGGGCCAGGATCCTGAACATCAGGCCTCTGCCCGTTTCCATGCCTATCCAATGTGTTTGAGAAAAACTGACGAATTTCATCATCAATGTTTTCTTCTGGCTGGGAGAGGATACGCCCAAGCTTTCGAGCACCATATGTGAAAGCACTCCTTATTCGGTAAAAGTTTCCTACAAAAGTTAATCCAGGTTACTATAAATCAACAAAAGTAACTGAAAACACTTTTAGTGCAGCATTATTTGGAGCCCTAAAAATGTCAATTGTTTCATGAAACTTCCAAAAAACAAAAAGGAAACGAAAAGAGAAACTTCCTACAATTTGGAAATTCAACAATTTTGAACTCACATATCATTACAAGACTAAAACAATAAAAAACCTCAAATATTTCAGTCACATGGGATGAGATATAGAAGAAGAGGCCATAGGCCTCCCCGCCTCACTAAAGGAAAGGGACTTCCACCTTTGCTCACACTGCGGCCAAGGTTGTTATTTTCTTTCAGCGGATCAACTATATTAAGATGCTTTGGGGGGAATGTCCTTGAATTTGTCTCATACCCCCTTGAGGGAACTGAAAACATTTCCAAACATCCCTTGAGATATTCATTACTGAGCAATAGATCACCACCATCGTTTTCAGGTGTCTCAGCTGCAAAAAGGACCAAACAATGACTAAGAGAGATCTAAACCAATAGAGTGTGCCACACATGCTAAAAGATGTTGCTCACCCACGAGTTCTGGCAGTGAGGATATTCGAACTGGACCATTCAAGCTGATGCAGTAGTTGTCCCAGTCAAATTTGCTAAAGTAGTCCAAAAATTTATATAAAACCTAAAAGAAAATCTGGTTAAGTTAATATGATACATTTGAGTAGCATACCAATGCTAAGTCCTGCAAGCACTCACCGCTAGAGGACCATTTAGGGATGTATGGAAAAGATGGAAGATATATAGAACCAAAGTCTCCAACGCATATGTAGAAATCAAGCCGTGATGAGCACCCAGAATACGGCTCTCATAGTAGCACCAAGCCTTAATCAGTATAATACTACGTTTAAATAGATTATCTTTGCCAATCAGACGATCAGTCTGTACACTCAGCAGAAATAGGGACGTTAAAATCCAAAAGCAGAACCTGATCCCACAAACTCAAGATGACCAAAGGAAAACATAGAAGAGGTCCACATCTGGTTAGTGTAGATAGTTTTTATAACATGATTTGTAAACTATCCTGCAGATGTTAGTAAGTCAGATCCAAATGAGCATGAAAACTGTGAACCATTAGAAAAAAGATATGAGGGTACTGTCCCCAGATCTACCAGTAAAAATATAACTAAAGGAAAGGAAAACCAAAGAAGAACATTGATAAATAGAACAATAGAATACATAAAATGTCCAAACTCCACTCTGCATTAAAAAAAAAAGAATTAATACAACAATATTAATATTCTATATATTCCTTCACCTGAAATGAAGTGGCTTCATGATCTTAAAGCTATAAATCCTTAAGCTTTTCAGCAGTAAAACAGAGATATATATCTGACAAAAGTGCAGCTTCCCATAAATGCATTCATGTATAACTTGTTAACTACATATAGTCAAGCATCCATTCAATATGCAAGAAATCAATCTTCATTTACATTAAGGAATTTATAGAGAAGGCTACCTGCTCAAGAAAGCATAGCGTACTGAGCCCTCCTAACTGATTGAAGGAAATATCAACCACAATATTCTGTACAAGACATTTTACAAGCTTAACCTGCCAACAGAAAACCCAACACTCAAATTGCCAAACATTAAAACCAGTGGAAGAGTAATCGGTGATGTAACTTCCAAGAAGAAAAACAACGCGTCATTTAAAAATCATACATGAAACACAGCGTATATTATAAAAGGAGCAAATTATGAAAGTAAAAGGATATGCAAGCATGCATACTACACAAACCAACCATCAAATCATGGACGGTGGAGTTGGTAATAAGCGTAAGCAGAAATAGATTTATCACACAGTATCTACAAAAGAGATTCTAATGCACAATAAGTCTACAGGCTAAATAACCTAAACTGGGCTGTAACACCTAGATTTATCATTATTTTCCCCTTAAGAGCGAGAGAGAAAGAGAGGGGGGACCTTGCAAGAACCACTCTTCTTATCAATTACCCAAGACCAAATGACAATGATGATGATGATGCAAATTATGACAAATTCTATTCACAAACGTAAAACAGCAAGGTGTCAAGTCACTTTCACAATCAAACCATAACTTTTTTACCACAAAGCCTTCACGCTATAAAATGAAACTAAACATAATATTGCACACATTTTCTTCGCTTACCACTTGGTGCAATTAAGAATGTTCACTTCTAGATACAAACAAGCGAACGCCCTCAGTCTATAAAATGAAAACTAAACGTAATATTGCACAGATCTTCATTGCTTACCACTTGGAAAAATTAAGAATGTTAACTCTATATACACAAAAGTGTAAATAGAAATTAAAACAGAATTATATCATTAGAAATTTGCATGTCCCATACTTTAAGCAAAAACTATTTAATTAGAAAAGAAAGATATGGATTATAGGCTAGAAACCTCTGCCCGAATCAATTGGACATCCTTTACTTCAAACTCGGCAGCCCTGTTGTGATCTTCTCTTTCAAGGACCGAACAAACTTCGCTGGCCAAAGCCTCCTCGACATTGAGACCACCAAAGGCAGTCAAATCAATATCTCCATCAGGCAGATAGGTCTTTAATGGTACAGACCCAAATGGAATACCTGCAACAAACATGAGTTAGACAGTAATCTACATTTTATCTAATATTAAATAGGTTTCACTCAAATCAAGGCTCATTCCATGAATTTCAATATTTATAATTGGATCCAAAAAAAAAAATATATAAAGAAAAAGAGGCATGCCCAGGAAGGAGATGAAAAAAAGAAAAAAGAAAAAGAAAAAGAGGAGGACAAATGGAGAGATTCAGAAGCATGCAAGTGGCTTAAATAAATACCCAAAAATGATGTAAAGATCATTATCGACTCATTAAGATCAGAATTGGTTCCCCCCACCTCAAAACCCACATCTAGGACAAATGACGATTAATAAAGAAATTAAACCCATCCCAATAATTTCATCTAACTCCCAACAAAGGGGAAAATTATTGCATATGACAGTCATACCATGCGACACTCACAACCACCCATTACACAAAATCACATGACAGGTGATTTGTGGAAGCAGTATACCATATGACCTTAGCATAGAATTATTACTACAATATGGGGAATAACATCTCGTCACTTTGTCCCTATCTTCTTTGAAATATCAATAAACAAGAAACATACCCCAAATCATGACACTTAGACATATCCCTCTCGCTCATCTTCTTCGACATCTTGAACAGCATCAAACTTTGCTTCAACAAAGGGTACAGGTTTATAATCAAATGGAAAAGAGTCTTTCAATTGAAAAGGTACGACCATGTCGGTCCGACTAATTTCTGTTAGACAGCACTTTTACATCTTTTGCAATAGATAAATAGAAAAGCCGTCCACTCTAGGCATCGATTCAATTCGCGAGTTCTTAATCATTTCATACACACTTCAACTCCTCAAACGCTACAATTCCATGACCACTCGGAGAAAATTCGTTAATCTTGCTATCTAAAAGCGCTCACAACTCAAAACTCATTCTTAATTGGTTTCTCTTTTCTGGATAACTGAACCTAGCACGCATTGCCGGAATCCAAAAATCAATTACAAAAAGTGATTGCAGTTACAATATTAATCTAAGTAATTCTTAGTAGTCTAATTCAAGTATCAAATTTGAACAATTACCATTATCTGTAACAAATTATTCACTTAAATAGCTCAACTCCAAATTATCCCCAAAATTTCACACCAAAAGAAGTTTTATATAAGATCATATGAATATATAAACAACTTTTATACATACAAACATATATATATATGAGTATATGTACACGTAGGTATATGTGTGTATAGGTTGCTCACCTCACAACCAAGACGAGTTCTAATGAGCCTCTGAACGTAATCAATAACCGCTTTCCTCCTATTTTCAGATACAACGGTCGGCTGTACCTGGGCTATGACCCCCTGCGTCGCTTCCTCGGCTCGTTGCAAGAACTCGGCACCAATTGCCGTTTGATTCGGTTCAGGCCACCAATCCTAAGATCGCCCATGAAATTTACCAAATTCCCCGAAGTGACAGAATACAAGAGCGAAATTCCTCACAGGCACGACCCCCCACCGAAGGCTCCAGAACCCGCCGGTGCACGAATCGACGGTGCAACCATCACGTGTTCGAGTTCACGGCCGAATCGAATGCGAATCAAGGTTGTTGATCTGGAGTGAGATTTGATCTTCGGGCAATCGGACGGGTACGGACGGAAGTGACAAAGCGACGGGCGATAGAGACAGAGTTAAAACCAGGTGCTGATGGTGGTGGGAAAAGAAAGAACCAAAGTGCTTGTAGAAGTTGAAGAGTGGGATTTTTTGTCGATTTGAGGGAAACTTGTGAGCATAAATACGCAAGTTTATCCCAAGTCCCAGGTGTCCCTTTCTTCCTTTCCTTCTTTTCGTTCCGTTCCCACGGCCTCTTTGCACTCTGATGTTCTTCGCTAATCCTCTACTTTTCGTTTCAGAATTTACCCTTTCCCTTTTGAGGCCACGTGTTAAACTTAAACCTAGGCATGTAAAAAGGGGCGGTTAACCCGCTATAAGGCTTCTAATTATTAACCGTTAACCGCATAATTGTTTTCAAAAGCGATTAAACTACTTAGGCAAAGGCAGTTAGAAATTTTAGAGCTAAGTAAAGACGGTTAGTAACCGCTAACCGCTAACCGCCTCCGCTTAATATATATTGAAAATTTGTTTATATTTGGTTATTTGGATTTAGATTTGTATTTGTATTTTTTTTTAAGAGATATTTTAGATTTGTTAATTTTGTAACAAAAGGTCCAAAAATTCTGTCGATTAAAAAAAAAAAGGGGTACAAAGCTCAAATTAAAAAAGCGGTTTTAAGGGTAGGCGGATGCGGTTAGTAACCGCTAACCGCCTCATCTTAATATAAATAAAGAGAAATGATCCCTACACTCATTCCTCACAACAGCTCCACAACAAACTGACGTGGCTGGTAATATTTTATTATTTTTTTACAAAAAAAAAAAGAAAACAAAACAAAAAAATAATAAAATATTACCAGCCATGTCAGCTTGTTGTGGGGATCATTTCTCTAAATATATATATATATATATATATATATATATTTAGTTTTGGATTTGTAATTTTTTTTAATAGATATTTTGGATTTATATTTAAATTTGTTAATTTTTTACCGAAAGGTCCAAAAATTCTATCCACAAAAAAAAAAAAAAAAAAAAAAAAACTGGCACAAAGCCCATGTTAAAAAGCGGTTTTATAAACATAATAACTGCTAACTGACGGTTATAAAAATAACCTCTAACAATCTAGGCGAAAAGCGATTACAGTTGTTAAAATTCAATAACCGCCTTAAGCGGTTGCGGTTAACAGTTTTAACTAATAACCATTAATCATAACCACTCGTGTACCCTTAGTTAAACTTTCCCTCTCGGGCTTTTGGACAAGGATCATTAATTAGGCTGTCCAAATTTCAGCCCGAATTTTATTAAATATTTTTGAATATTTCATAAAGAGTGAAATTTGTAAATTTGGGCAGAAAGAAAATAAAATAAAATAACAAATAGGTGCAAGGAAAGGACAAAACCCACAAAGTTATGAGGTGCAGGCAGGGTGAATCCCATTTAGCCACGAGATGAGCCCAAGTGACAAAAACTCATACGTAAATGGACATATCCAAGCAAAACAAACACTTTAACACCTTGATGGTAGTAGTTGAATCTTCCTTCGTATGTCGACTACATTGAGATTGATTTTGAATACCTCCTCTAATTATTGTTTATTTTAATGAATGATCCGATCTTTCCACGTCAGCCAAATCTTATTCTCTCTTTTTCTATCCGTTGCGACTCTCATCAGTCCATAATCACTCTTTTTGAGTGACAAAAACCTTTATTTTTTTGCCACAAAAATGGTTTGGCCGCTTTAAAAAAACAATTGGGGTGGCCTGACCTCCCATCGAATCACATGAGATAGTTTAGTCACTCTTTAAAACAAGCTGAAGATGGCTGGCAATTCCAAACATATCACAATTTTACGCAATAATACTGATGTGTCCGGCATTATTATATATTTTTTTTTAAAAAAATGTTAGACACATCAGTATTGTTGTGCAATTGTTGTACAAATAACATATCTTATCCCAATAAGGATAAGGAAACAGAGAATATCAATTTTTTATTATTATAATTTTTGGCTAAAATGAATGGCTTAGATTGGAGATATTGCAAATGATGCAGTAGGTACGGTATTTCACTCGGACATAAATTTTTTACAAATCAGTTTATTGAAAATTTTATACAATCTACATATAAGATTGATATATGACATTTAAACATGTGAGAAGCACATATTTTTTTATTAATACTATTAAAACAACATGTGTTTCTCACATATCAAAGAATATTTATCAATCTTATATATGAATTGTATAAAATATTTTACAAATTGATTTATAAGAAATTTATATCCATTTCACACCTCTCAAATTCTCAATGAGCGGCTGACCAAACAAATCCACAATTTTCTTTTTCACAGGAAAAATTCTAAGTAGGCCCAAGTTGGGGTAGCCCGGCCCGGCCCACAGACACTCGGAGCTGGTTCAAACGGGTAGCTTAGGCTACATTTGTAAGGGCAGTTGGGGAAAAGAGGTATAGGGCGAGAAATTGCAGAGAATGGGCGCAAATGGACGACAAGCAATGGTGTCTTCGTTGGTGTTGTTACTCTCACTGTGTCTGTCGCTGCCATCGATCTCTCTCGCTTACAGGCCCGGAGACATCGTCCCCATGAGCCAGATGGGTCAATACCACTCTGTTCGTACTCCTAAAGCCCTATCAATCTCCAACCCTCTGCATACACACATCTGTGTATGATATTAGATTAGTGATATAATTTGTTGATCATTGAATCAATGTATTGTTGATTTCAGTCTAGAACTGTGTGGCAAGATGTGATTGGTCGACATTGCCCCACCTTTGCTGTTAATCGCGAGGTGCCGTTTGAGTTTCATCATTTAGGGTTTTCTTTTTCTTTTATTTTCTTAAATATTGATCTTGTTGCTCTGTGTACTGCGTAGGCGTTGATTCCGATACCAAAGCCCGTTGGTTACACGGGAGCTGATCCGTACAAAATGTGAGGAGATTTTTTAGGTTATTTTGGATATTTGTTGGTTGTTGGTTCTTAAGCGGTGTGAGAATACGAATTCGTAAGAACATTTATTCGTGTGCAGATCGTTTCAAGTTGGAAGAGAAAGTTTCTGATTCCATGGCTTCTTGTGATAAATCGTAAGAGTTCTGAGGTTCCGATGATTGATGTGCATTTGGTAGAATTGCCTTTAGTTAAAATTAGCAGTTCTCATAATCATTCATCTTTTGAGCATCTAATATAGATTTTCTAGGATAAATCCTAACTGTTATTTCCAATTAAATGGTTCAGCATACAACATAGTGAGATACAATGAATTGAGGAAAAATTAAGGATCCTTGAGGTGGTTTGGGTTGGAGAAAATTTTTCAAACCCAATCTATTAAACTGACATGAGTGCAAAATGCTTGTGATTTTAAAAAATGCACATGCGAATCACATGGATTTTAGGCACATGTCACTTGTAGTTTAACAGATTAGGTTGGAAGAAATTTCCTCAACTCCATTTGGAGAAAAACTTTGTCCATGCAGAAATGAAAAAATCTGAACCATTTAACTAAAGATAATTTTAAAATTTTAAAAACAATTTACCTAGGAAATCCAGAGGATTCCAATCAATGGAAAATACAAGCACTTTTCTGTCAATTTAATTGACTGGTTACTAATTCCTGCTACATATTAACTTGAATGCTATGCAGAGGTACTCGGGAAGCGATTTGCACGGTGTCACTGCCAAAGTTTTGGATATGCCTCACCACTGTATGCATTTCCACATAAGTTACTTATCAAGAAAGTTCCTGAATAATTGATGTCTTCCTCTATATTGGTTTGTTAAAAGATGAAGACAGAATCTCATACGGGAAACAGAAGTATCCCCTCCTATTTATTTATATTATTTGTTCAATCCAATTTGTTTCCCATTTACGACTCAAATGGATGAAATGCCATTCTAGAGCTTGAGAAACAATGTCCTGGTGCGAAATTCTGGAATAAGTGCTACAGCCCAAGATTTTAGATCCTAAGGTGAAAAAGGGACGAACTTGATTTTAAGTTTTTTTTTTTTTTTTTTTTTGGGGGGGGGGGGGGGAGGAGAGTATCTTTGACACCCAAACAAAGCAAATAACATTCTAGGGCTCGGGAAATAATGTCTAGATGATATGCATTAATTAGTTGATGTTCTAAATTTAGCTATCTATAGTCTGACTTTCTTAGATTAATTACACATTTTTTAGCTTTTGAGGATGAGGAAGCATGGTTGGTGTTAGCTTATATGCATGTCATTCTGTCAGTTGGCCTAGAAATTTGTTGAGAATCACATGTTGTTTCTGTTTGTTTCTATATAGAGCTTAGTACCCGATACAAGCTTTGCATAAATATTTTGGCCTCAGCCATGTTGGATGTTGAACAATTTCTTTTTTTGGTAAGCACCTTGAATAACTTACATTCAGGAAATTCCCTGTATGTTATCAAGAAACTTTGCCTAGAGCTATTTTAGATTACTGTCCCATGTTGTTACTTTTTTGTCCTAGTTATTCTATAGTGGAAGAGAGCATAACTTAAACTTGTGACAGTTAGATCATGTTTTAAGAATTAGTGGAGGATATGCTTGGTATGTGATAGAAGAAATATTGCTGACAAGATTGATGTTCAGATACTTAATTGTGACTGTGGCGACCTTGCTATGAATTTTAGACAAATATCTTATTATCTTGACTTTAGAATACCATGAAAAGCCTCAACAAGTGCCCACTGGATAGTTGGTCCTATGTGTTTTGAGTAAATTTTAATTCATTTTGCTGATTTTTAAGGAATTTAATCCTGTATCTTAAATATCTCTGTCTTTAACAGATGTTGAAATCCATCCAGACATTCGTAAGCAGTTCTGGGATCTTGGACATTGGCCAAAGCATGTGCTTGTTCGATATACATGGTCAGTTTGCTGGGAGCTACATGTTTTAAAGTTTTAAACATTATATGTATTGGTTACCGGGTTCATTTGTTGCTCTTGTTTTTAGTGGTTACCATTATCTCTGTTTTGCCTAACAGTTCCTGATGGTGCTGTAACAATATGAAAATCCTAGATTGATTTGTTGAGTGTCTGATGGGTAGGTTCTTATACCTGCCCTACCGCTAACTGACCAACAGTGGACTCTATGTAGATGTGCTATGATGACATGGCAATGTGGACTTGTCGCTTTGTTCTTATTTGCTGTATTCTTGACTAGCATCAGATTTTTCTAGCTAATGTAATTCTAAGTTTTGCTATTCCGTAATTGACATTCTTATTGGGTGGAATTGTTTGGCTATGCTCACCTTCTTTTGGTGGATCATTTTATTTTATTTTTATTTTATTTTATTTTGTACTACAGTGAGGCGTGAATGTTGTTTTCAAAACACTCTTGGATATGTTGAAAGGTGCAAAGTCTTGGTTGGATCTGCTTTAGTGTTGGATTAAGTTTTTCTCCTTTTTTTTTTTGTTTTTTTTTTTTGTGAAATAAAGGGCATATACATTGCTTGATCATGCTTTTTACCAGGTGTACAATGAACATTTGGAAGTAAGATTTTTGTTTCCTGCAAATTATAACAAACTTAATTTAAGGCTGTATTCTGATATATTACAGGAAGGAGCATTCAGAGATAGATGTTACTTCTGGATTCTATGTTTTGTTTGGATCAGGTAAAAACTTATTCTCATTAGGAATTAGGTCTGGTGTTAGCAAAAAAAATGAATTGCCAGAATATATGATTTTTAGAGGAGTAAAACTCAATCAAAGGTCCTTTGACTCTCGGGTCCTTTATTCTCACTATTACTACTAAAATCTTTATGCGTAAATCAGGACTTATGCTGTCATTATTCTCTCAATCTACGTCTTGCAATCGTCACGGGAAAAATTAGCAAGGTATTCTTTTTGCTCCCATTATGATGAAGCCAGTCACTCTACTGTCAACTAGTCAACTTGACTTAAATTTAAGGGCTAGCCTACAAAGATTTGTGGTAGCATAGTAGTATCATTCTTATGATTTTTTTCTCTTTCGTTGATTTCCCTGAGAATGGGTATCTTCTGTTCTTTCCAGGTTTGTAAGGGAAACTGTTGCAGAAAGCAGCATGCTGCAGGAGGAGTGGCAAAGGTTGAATAATGTGAACCCCAAAAGAGTCAATACACCATCCATATGTGCAAATATAAATCTTATAGAAGTTCTTGAGATTTCTTGGGGGAAGGTATCTTCCCTCAAACCCACAACCACAAACAGCAGTCGTTTCCGTGCAAGAATTTTCTTTTTGCTCAAGGATCAATATCACTTGATGTCGAAACATTTATATGTCAAATCCAGCAAGTCATGAAATTGAAATCCACAAGGGTGTGGACAGTAGACAATTTAGTCGTTGAGAGTTAGGTTTTCTTCTTTTTGTTTTTGAATAAAGAGAGTTGGGTTTTCTACAACTTCTTCTAACTGCCTAATGATTTTATTCGACGTGTAGTCTTTAACAGTACCTCAAGAACATTTACCCACTCGAGGGGTTTAATAGTATGCAGCAATTTTTTTTCTTGGCAGATTTCTATCTATGAATATAATATAGTTTATGTCTACTAAGGAACAAAATTTTCATCAAGGCATTATTCTGTGAACATCTTTCTGGGGGAATCTCCTCTCTCTTTATCTTCTGATGGTTGTTGCACAATCGGCAACTTGTATCACAAAATCAACAAGTTTACAAATTTAGGGCATAACCCAAAATACCTCTGAACTATTTAACCCTAAAGACTAAATGTAACCTTTATTAAAATTAGACTTAACCCTTTATTAATGTTTCGACACCTTTTAATACGAAATTCTACTATCTCTGCCCACGTTATAGCATATATAATTCACAAGAGCTATTGTCACAATACACAAAAAAATAGCTATTGTCACAATACACAAAAAATAGCGAAGAGATTGAGCTTATTCATCGTACACTCGTAGTCCATCCATTAATTTTGTTTATAGAGAAAATGAAAAAAAAAATATATATGATTTGTTCGAAATTAGGTTGAAAATTGTGTGCTTCCAAACAAGCCTTCATTTCCGGGGATAAATATTTACCCAAAAGTTAAAAGAGATGACTAAGTGAAAGTGACAGATAATATTTTATTCAGCATTTAAGTTGAAAGCCAAGAACCTTCATGGATGCCATAGAACAAAGAATTGCTTGGTGCATCTCTTTTTCTTTATTCTTTTTTCAAAAAAACCAAAACAAAAAAAAAAGAATAAAAAAAGAAAGAAACGAGCAAAGAAGAAAAGCAAAGAAGAATTGGATTTTGATTCTTGCAACTGAATTACCTCCCACTCCAAATTAAAGAAATGAACTTATAATCGTACCTCTTCTCTCTTTGCCCACATACAATGGTACGTGATTTCTTGAACTCGAACGGCCTTCGCATTCTCAGCCTTTGTGAGCCGTTCATAACGATTCTTGGAACGGATTCCGTTTAAGTACTTGAACAGCCAGTTGACAGAATGCATGATTGTTTGAATCCTGATCGAGACTTTGAAAAGCTTCTAAAAGAACCCTAGCTAACGAGAGCCATCGAGAGATGGAATACTGGGATAGATGAGACTTAATTAATTATATATGAATCTTACTGGTTTCCTAAATAGTATTCAACCATGTTAATTTGAGTGGAAGTAAGAGTCTTATTTGATTGGCGGACAACGTACGTATTCTAGTTCTGTTGGGATTACTACAAAATTAGGTTTGAAGGTTTTCTTGATGGCGCGTTGTTATCATCGCATGCGTCAATTAAAACGTCGTTGTACGTACTAAGAAAATTAACTGTCAAATGATTTATTTATGACTAGGCATAAACATAAGTTAAACGTGAGTGGACGTTAGTTTTGGACGAAAAATCAGACGAGGTACCATTTCCATCTTTTCATATACCACGAGTACCAAATTTGATAAAAAGTTAAACTGAATGGGCAAAAATAAAGGTCGTAAAGTACGGGGGGCAAATATGTATTTAACCTTGATTTAATTAGAAAGTTGTGATTTTACACGTGGGCATTGAGACACCTATTCTTAATCTATTTTTTTTTGAACGGGATCGGAGAAACAGAGTTCTAAATATTTATTTTTAGTAAAAGCCAAATCACAGTGAGTAGAAATACAACCATCCTACACACTAAGTCAAAAAAAAATTGATTTGAGTGCTGCCTACAACTATACAAATATTACCAGAATTGAAATTGAGCGATCTCTCACAATAAACCTCCACTACTAAAAAGAGAGGGCCTATTAACACTACTACTATACCGGAAACCTAATCCTAGTCCTACTCGAACATCTTGTATTCTTCCTTACTAAATACACGTACAATATTCTAATTAGATAGATTGCAAGTTTGTCTTCGTCTTCGGGTGATATAGATCGATCATCGATGGCTAAGATTCGAGAAAGACTTGGTTGGGCCAAGGCAAAGCTAGGGTTGAAGTACTGTAGCAGAGACTCAGACGCCATGATCATCGAGAAAAAGGAGGAAGAAAAGCTTGTCCCAGTGGGTTCTTACTATCAGTGGATGTGGATGAAGAGCGTAGACGATACACGGTCCCATCACATATTGTCTTCCACGATGTTTCAAAAACGTTGCTTAATCAGTTTGAGGAGGAGATTTTGGCTCAGAGAAAAGGCGATCACGTTGTCTTGCTCCACACAGATGTTTGAGTGGGTGCGGATCTTGTTGCTGCCGAGAAGCACGACTGCTCGACGACTCATGCATGAAGATTTTGCTTCACGACCGCGTAATTGTTGATCTAGACAGACGGTTCACGGTCAGTTAATGACAAATTTGAGAGGCGTGTAGTTAAAAAGCAGGACGATGATTGCACATTTGCATGCCCCCTAAATAACATGTTTTTCATATTTGGTCTTTTTTTTTTTTTTTTTTTTGAAAAGCATATTTGGTCGTTGATGCGGATGGATGTTAGGTCGTTGATATAGAAGCTAGAAAGAACTCTTATTTTTCTTTTCTTTTTTTATTTAAGTTTTATTAAAAATTTAAAAGCAATCTGACAAGGTGGCTGACTGGCTTCTTCTTGCTTTTTATTTTTTCTCCTCCACCATTTTGATCGCAAAAACTTGTCATTGTCACTATTCTTATCAATCAACCTTAATTGTCAGATTCTTTTAAGAATCTAAATTAAGTTGCATTATTACTTATTCAATATGATAACCACATTGCATGTCACATAAAAGGATAACCATACAGCAACAACAATATCCATTCCAGACTAGCTACCTATTTATTTGTCTATCAGTATATAACCATTCGGGTTTATAGGTTGCCAGCTTGGATTCGTGTTTATCGAAAGGATACGACTATATGGGTCGATACAAACATAATTTATTTAATTACTCGTGTCAAAATACTTCAACTCTAACACGGCCTATTTAACTAAATGGATACCACGATACGAATCGTATGACCCGTTTAATAGACAAATCGTGTTGAGTAAACCATTTCAAACTAGCTATTAATGTAAATTGATTGAGTTGACACAAATTGTTGGAGAAATAATTAACACCAAAGACATGTGGGCCTAAGGTAGTATCGAGGGCCGAGCCCATCGGGTTGGCCCGGCCAGATCAGACCTAAGTACAAGACCAGTCGTTATCTCCAAAAAGACAGATATTCAAAATATATCAAGATAGACTTCTATATCCCATCCAATATTGGATAAGGTACCTAATAGAATGACATTAGCTAAAGAGAGTGTCATATCCAGTTTGGACTCTACTACCCAATTTGAATTCTATGAAGATAAGATTCAAGACCATGTGATCTAGGACTCAGACTCCTAATCAGATTATGCTCCAAGTATTTTAGCAGTTTTATAACTGTGAGCCTATAAATAAGACTACTACGCCAGATATTAAAAAACGAGTAGATTCTCTGAACTCTTGAGATTATTGATATTCTCCAGAAAATAAGTTTGAACTGACTTAGGCATCGGAGTGGGGTCCGGTCGGCACCCCCGACGAGCCGTTTGTTATTTTGCAGATTACGAGGAGAATAAACATCGAGGAAGGCAACGAATCACAAGACAACACGTCACCGTACCGGAAACTGTACCAACACAAATATTTATATTTATCGTTGTTCCTTTTCTTTCCACTCTTCTTTATCTATATTTTCTTTTTCTTCTCATCAATTTTTGTTTCTTTCTCTATGCTCGTTGTCCTCGTTCCACAGCCTCCACCTTCAGCCTCTCCAATGCCCCCACCATTGGCCCCGCCTCCAATTTCGCCTTATATTTTTAATTTTCAAGCTATTGCTCATGCCTAATTAATTTTTTTAATAATAAATTTGAGTGATTTAAGGTTTGGGTAAAAAAATATTTTTGTCCCTTCAAAAAAAAAGAAAAAAAAAACATTTTTGTTATAATAGGCCCAAGGGCCATGGGCTAAGCCTTTTTTCCTAAGCAAGGGCCGGCCAAGATTAATATTTATATACAACAAATAAAATTTTCAAAAGAGGGAAGAGCTAGCTATATTCATTAATATTCAATAGCACTGGCCATCCCCTCCCTTCCTCGATCTGTGAAGCCTACATGGAAATAATTAAGCAAGATTCTCCCTATTTGAACTAAAGAACTTGCGCCATCAAAAATCATCCAGAAACAGAGAGAACAAGACAGAAAAAAAGAAATCGATCTTCGAGATGATAGACATAAATAAATCTTCTGGAAAGAAATAATCTTCTTCTTCTCCGATCCCTCTTCTTCCTATTTTTCTATTTCTTCTAACTTTTCGATCAGCAAGAGCATTAAAAAAAAATGATTAAAAAATTGATTGTTAGAAACACGATTGATAGAAACATGATTGTTAGAAACTTGAGAATTTGATCGATGAAGCCTGAGATTGTTTGTGACAAAGTTTTCTAACGTACCCTAACGAGAAAGTGGGAGACAGAAAGTTAATGGATATATAGGCAACACAACTGCTAGAGAAGAGTCGATTTAAACTTCTACCATAACAGGGAATTGAAACCTAGTCCTAATCCTATTCCAACTCCTGCTACTCGTCTACATGGTTCATGGTTATGTTTGGCAAATGGTTCATGGTTATGTTTGTATAGAAAAATGAAAAAAAAAATTGTATTGTAGTGAATTTTTTATTTGAATAGTAATAAAAAATTATGAATGAAATATAAAAAGTGAAAAAAGTTTGAATGTTTTAATGTTGATTGTTATTGAAAAATGTGAAAAAGTGTAAAAAAAATAAAAAAAAAAAAAAAATCAAAGGCACTACTCCATTATGGTAATGCATTTGCCAAACAACGCCCATAGTTCGGAGAATTTCACGTACTAGTCTAAGTTACAAGTTTCTTTTTCTCTTAATTAGCGTGGCACTTTTGACATTATTATTATTATTATTTTTGAAAGACACTTTTGACATTATTGTGAAGAAAGTTTAGTTTATTAAAAATGTAATATTAATATCTTATCTTTCAAATGAATTTCTTTTTTATTAGTAAGTTATCAGCCCAATAGATCAAATTCTAAAACTGTAGGTTAAGCCCATTAAGCCCTTTGATTTGGGCACCAGATTGCAATTGGACTAGGTAAATTCATTTTGGGTTGTCACAGTAAGCCCAGACTAAAGTCTTAAATTTAAAATCATTGTAAACTTGGGTCTTAAAATGGTCAAATTAAAAACAGAAGTATAATGCTCCGTTTGTTTCGGCGTAAAATGATTTCTGGAAAATGATTTCGGTATTTTTCGGTGTTTGGTAGGGGCGAAAATAATGGTCAACCGAAAAATTATTTTCGTTTGACCAAAAATACTTAATAAATTTCGGAAAATGATTTCGAAAATGATTTACACTTTTTAGAAGCGTAAATCATTTTCCGTAGATAATATATGCAGTCAACTCTTTTTTAAACAACGCAGTCGACCTTTACATTTAAGCAGTTGAATATTGTCGGATTTCGACAAGCCAGATTCCGACTCTAGTCGGTGCCGGAATCCGGCAGACTTCGCCGGAATCCGGCAAAAATGGCCAGATTCCGGCAACTTTGCCAGAATTTGTATCTGCCAAATATTAAAAAAATATTTTTATATTATTTTATATTAACATTTTTATTTTGTGAATAAAATTTATTTTTAATTAATATGATTAAATTAAAATAAAAAATATTTGTAATTTTCCGTACGCGCCAAACACCTAAAAATGATTTCGACGGAAAATATTTTTTTGAAAAATGACTTCTCTGAAACTAGCTATTTTACGACGGAAACCATTTACACCGAAACAAACGGAGCATAAAAGGCAAAATCGAAAAAAGAAGAAGAAGGAATATATGAGGGTTCTAGAATATTTTCTCAGTGGTTAATCATCAGACCAGAAAAGAAAAATAAATCTGTTTTGATGTGTGCACCAAAAACAATTTCTTAAAACAATATCATGAGTTCATTTTATGTAAATGATAGAATCATAGAAACGAGTTCAATAGATTAAATTTGATAAGTTTATTATTAGAAAATATTACTATTTTAAAACTCCTTGAAATCACTGAAAATATTCTGTATGTCGAAAATTTGAAGTTTGGATTATTATTATCATTAATATATATATATATATATATATATATATATATATTTTTTAAAGTACTATATATATATATATATATATATATATATATATATATATATATAGTTCTAATTAATAATAATTGTAACAATAATTATGGATAAAATTAAATACCGTACCGTATGTAAGGATCCACTGAAAAGTAGTCACTTTAGTAGTGAGTTCACGCACGCATTAGCTAAAGTCACAACTTTAGCACGTTTAAATTAAAGAGTGTATCACAT
>JAJPGS010002402.1:0-23403 GCA_028654335.1 Alnus rubra
TTAAGAGAAAAACCACTCCAGGGCAGCCAAACCCAGGATTTCCACTATTCAGAAGACAAAGCTAGTACATAGAAAATAACACTCACATACCCCAATGCAGCGATCGTTCCAATTACTCTGACACAAAACCCATCGTGAACGCTTCCCAACCAAGTCTCCTACTTGAAGAGGTCTTCAATGGAATCCTTTACCTTAGGGCTCCTCCCTAAGATAGACTTCACATGAACAATTGAGCACACACTAGCAACGACTAGAGAGCTAGCGGATCTTCAATCTCCCTAAACACCCTCTCTAAGCACTATGGAATTCCATACTGAATTCTTATAAAATACAAGCCTAGAGCATCTATTTATAGGCTTACAAAAAACCTAATTCTGATCAAATTCGGACTCTGGCAAGTAGCGTCCGGTCGGTCACTTAGCTGCGTCCGGACGGTCTACGCTTTCACTCCTATCTGCATCCGTAAAGTAGAACAGGAATATTCTAGAACACTGGGTAGCGTCCGGACGTATTGCCACGCCGTCCGGACGTCTGGCAAAAACCTTCCCAATCAGTGTCTTCTGAAATCCAGATCCGTGTAGAACTCGGAGTAGCTTGACCTAGCGTCCGGACGGTGTAGCTCTGTTGTCCGGACAACTGTAACGGCTGAAGCTTCTAGACACTGAGGGGCGTCGGGACGGTTGCAAAGGAACCGGCTGTTCTGACTTGAAAATTGTATGGAATCTTCATGGACATCTTCTAGAAGCTTGTGACCAGGCACATGGCATGAATTAAGACATTGTCCAT
Organism: Alnus rubra; assembly: GCA_028654335.1. Lineage (NCBI taxonomy): Eukaryota > Viridiplantae > Streptophyta > Magnoliopsida > Fagales > Betulaceae > Alnus > Alnus rubra. The sequence continues at coordinate 787 of JAJPGS010002402.1, forward strand.
ATTACTTGAAGACTCTGAATTGAACCGATATTCCTGTTAAAAAGCAACCTTTACACAAAGTATTTTTGTCAACCAGAATGTTGCCGATATAAAATACTAACAAACTCTCCATTTGGCCATTCTGGGACAAAAATCACTTGACCGGTTTGGAAATACATTCCTGGTCCAAAAATAAAAAATACTCCCCCTTTTGTCTCAAAAGGACAAAGGATAAACAAAGTATTAGACAAAAACCACAATTACTAAAATTCAAAAACAAGAATAATAGTAAAGTGTCTCATCACAAGCTCAAATCAACATGAGAGAAAACCAAAACCTCAAAGATATGACATCTCCTGAATTTGAGCCACTTCAGCTTCTTGCTCCTGAAGCAGGGAAACCATAGACTGAAAATCTTCAGTCACTTGAGTCTTCTAACCTGAAACCGATCATTCTCAGAATGAAATCCTCTAAACAAGTGGTCTGCAAGACGATGAAGAAGATTTACCACTAAATCTCTAGCTAGTGCAGATCTAGAGGAAGAAGTTACAGAAGACTCTGTATGAGCTGGGGGAATGAGCTCATTTGAAATCTGAGACCTTTGGAATTTTGAACATACGACTTCAACACTAGTCAGTTTTCCAAAGAGCCCTCTGTTTGACACTATGCTCGAAGCCGCAGAACGACATATTTCTGACAAGATTAGACAGAAATACCAATGGTTTTCCTTTATACACAATAAAATACTAGATCCTGTTAGTTCAAAAAGTATGTGGTATAAAGATGGCTATCAATTGGATGCACAAATGAATGCAAAAATAGAGCATTCCAAAAGACACAAATATATCAATATCCATCCAGTACAAAGACAAAATAATCATGCAGAATATCTCAAATCAACATCCCAAACAACGATTATTCCAATATTCTAAAAAGGGCCAAAGCTTAAAAGAATAAGAGAAGTCAAAGCAAATACCTAGGAATGAGAAGAGATGTGCAGAGAATGCTAAAATCGAGGGATAAAACCACGAGAAAAACACAACATGAAAAAAATAAACGAACAATGCAATGCAATGCTAAAGGCAAGAAGTAAAAGGAACGCGAATATTTACCCAAGAAAGATCCCCTCCGGACGAAACACTAACCTATTCAGACTCCTGCTGTAAGAACAACATTTTGGAAAAAAAAATGTATGGGTCTGGACATAGCACAACATCGTCCGGACATGAAAGTCATACACGTCCGGACACAGAAGAAGGTCTGTCCGGATGTTTCACACAAGAAAGCTGAAACTAGAGGAAAATTTGTTGAAAAATATTTTCCCTAACATTAGCTTCGGAACACGCATGTATAAATAACTGATAAAGCAGTTCAATAGCATTTCAAAAATATGCCAAGATATAATTGAGAGTTAAGAGTCAATAAGCACAAAAATTTCCCTCCAGATAGAATTTTTTCAATAGTAAACTTAATTCATGCTATGCATGTGTATGTGAAGACTTTTTCAATAACGTATGATCTTCGTTGATATAAAGGAACTAAATTTTCTAAATAAGAGAGAAATTCATAGTTAGATCAATCAAAAGTCAAACCTTATCTTACTAGGGCCTAGTCACCCTCATCTGATACTCTCCCCTTAAGAAGCAGCATTATTTTTCTTTTTACTTGCACCATGGAGGACAAGATTAATAGCCGAGTCAGCACAGAAGTAGTGAATTTATTCATATATTAATAAGCACAGAATTATAACTGCTTGTATCACCTAGTGCTGCAACCTAGAGAGAAACCTAGAATTTATGGGGTATAGGTTCAACTAGCGAGTTGGTCAATTTGACCATCTTAGCACACAAAAATCTCTCTTAAAGAATTTTCTAATGCAGAAAATCAGAGATAAAAAGTGTATCTTAGGAGAGCCTTGGATAGTGCACATTTTTCATCGTATGAGAAAAGCAACTATATAGTAAGGATGCAACAAGGAAACTTTGCAGATATCAAGTATAAACTCTCATTTATATAAAGGCAAAAATAATTAATGCATCAAGAACTGAGACATCAATTAAACATACATAAGATATCTGAGAAGCTATATAAGGGAACAATCATTTTCCCCATTTTTTTTGTTGAAAAATAAAAGACAAAAACAACAAAGACATAATTAAAAGGAAAAGAACATCTAGACAATGCATGTAGGTAAGAACAAACCTGACCTCTGGGAGAAAGGTTTGACTTTACCAAGATAGAAAAGTAGTGACATGCTTTCTCTGTCATCCCTAGAATGTACCTGCAGAAATTTCTCAAAGCAACAAAGAGAAAATCTAGGGATAGAAAAGGTGGTTCCTCAAATAGAATGCAAGGAAAAAATAGGATATATAAGATATGACAATCAATGCAATGCAAACATACCTGGTATGCACTAGGATTTAGGAAACAAAACCCTAGGCATGGTGAGACTATACCTATACTAGGTGAGACTACACCTATACTAAGCGAGTCCACTCCCCTTCAAGGGGTGAATGGTCTCATCCTTTCTGACTCATACTTGGTGTACTCGTGGTAGATGTGATCGGGTATTGCTCATGTTGTCCATTCTCCTCAACATACCTTGTAACAAGCTCAACAACCTGTTATGGGCTCAACTATGAAGTTAGGGTTGCTGCAATTGGGGATTTAGGGTTACAACATTTGGGGATTTTACTTGTTTACTACAATTAGGAATTTGGTAGAATCCTAGTAGTGAAGTGGCAGAGTATTCTAGAACTCTGTGTATCAGTCTATTTTATTTGTCGTTTTGTTTCCTTTATTTCAGCTAGTTTACTTTGGGGTTGTTTAGGCGTTGGAATGGAAATATTCTGCAGGTATGGAATGGGATGAGCTGGCATTGGGTTAGATCTAGCTCTAGAAGGGTAAGTCTATAAATAGAAGGAGTCAGAAGGTAGTGAGGGGGGAAGAAGAATAATCACCAATCCTAGCTTGTATCCAGGAGACTGAGCTTTTCTAAATGCTCTTTTATCCACTTTTAGTATTATTCAGTAAAAGCTTTTGCCTTCTTTTATCACCAATCCTAGTTTAAGGGAACGATGCCCTCTGATGTTACCTTGGAGGATGGTTCTCATTTTCTCCATTCTTCTCCTTCGGGCAACAAGGGTTTATTCCTTCAATTGGGTCCCCCTTCTTTGCAGGCTTTGGCTACTGCCTCTTCTAACTGGACTCCTGCACCTCTCCAGGACCTGTTGCGGTCCTTTGAGCCCATTTTTTACCGAACCCAAGGGGCTTCCGCCTAACTGATCACATGATCATCAAATCGTTCTCCATCATCCTCAGCCAATCAGTGTTCGGCCGTATCGTTATCTGTAATTCCAGAAAATGGAAATCGAAAATGTTAGTATTTTATATAGCCAACATTCTGGTTGACAAAAACACTTTATGTAACGGTTGCTTTTTAATAGGATTATCGGTTCTATTCAGAGTCTTCAAGTTATATGGACAGTGTCTCATTTCATGGCATGTGTATGGTCACAAGTTTCTAAGAAGATGTCCATGAAGATTCCATACAATTTCCAAGTCAGAACGGTCGGTTCCTGTGCAACCGTCCGAACGGGCCTTTGAGGGCATCCAGATGCCCCGCATGTCTAGCAGATTAAGTTGAAGAAGTTTGGACGTCAGAGCAACATCGTCCGAACGATAGGTCAAGTTTTTTCAATTTCTACATGGAGTTGGATTTCAGAAGTCAACACTATTTGGAAAGTTTCTGCAAGACGTCCGGACGACGTGGCAACACGTCCGGATGATGTCCAGCATTTCAAAATATTATGGACTTCCGTTCGAACATGGAAAGGAGTTATAGCGAAGACCATCCGAACACTCGCCCAAGCCGTCTGGGCATATACCTGTTATGGGAAGAATTGGGCTATTCTGGTAGGCGGTCACAGAAGACCGTCCAAATGAGGCAATCTTCTGTCCGGACGCTCGATAGCCAAAGTCTGAATTTGTCAAGATTTAGGATCTCTGTAAGCCTATAAATAGAGGGCTCTAGGCTTGTAAATTGTACGAATTCTGTAACGAATTCCACAGTGCTTAGAGAGGGTGTTTAGGACGAATCAAAGATCCGCTAGCTTTCTAGCTGTTACTGGTGTGTGCTCAACAGTTTGTCTGAAGTCTATCTTAGGGGTCGGCCGTTAGGTAAAGGAATCCATCAAAGACCCCTTCAAGTAGGAGACTTAGTTGGGAAGCGTTCACGATGGCCTTCGTGTTATAGTTAAAGGTATGACTACTGCAATGGGTTTTGTGAGTACGAGTGCTTTGTAACTTGCTTTGTTTTTGGATAGTGGATTTCCTAGGTTTGGCTGCCCTGGAGTGGTTTCTCTTCACAGAGTTTCCACTTCGTCAACAAATATCCTGTCTCTTTTATTTTTCCGCATTTAAGATATTTTGTTGCTCACAAACACACACTTGTTTTTTTTAGAAGTCAATATTTAAGATTTCTATTTAAATATTTTCAGGACTATGTTGTCCAGCGGCTTCCAACATAGTGTCAGATAGAGGGCTCTTTGAAAAACAGACCAGTGTTGAAATCATATGTTCCACAGATCTCAAATTTTAGATGAGCTCATTCCCCCTGCTCATACAGAGTCTTTCGTAACCTTTTCCTCTAGATCTGCACCAGCTAGAGATTTAGTGGTGAATCTTCTTTATCATCTTGCAGACCACTTCTAGAGGATTTCTTTCTGGGGATAATTAGTTTCGGGCTAGAAGACTCAAGTGACTGAAAATTTTCAGTCTATGGTTTCTCGGCTTCTGGAGCAAGAAGCCGAAGTGGCTCAAATTCAGGAAATGTGATATCTTGAGGTTTTGGTTTTCTCTTATGTTGATTTGAGCTTTTGATGAGACACTTTACTATTATTCTTGTTGTTTTGAATTTAATAATTGTGGGTTTCTCTTATACTCTGTTTACCCTTTATCCTTTTTGGACAAAAATAGGGAGTATTTTTTGTCCCAGAATGGCCAAAGGGGGAGTTTGTTAGTATTTTATATTGGCGACATTCTGGTTGACAAAAACACGTTATGTAACGGTTGCTTTTTAACAGGATTATCAGTTCTATTTAGAGTCTTCAAGTTATATGAACAGTGTCTCATTTCATGCCATGTGTATGGTCACAAGTTTCTAAGAAGATGTCCATGAATATTCCATGCAATTTCCAAGTCAGAACAGCCGGTTCCTGTGCAACCGTCCGGACTGGCCTTTGAAAGGCGTCTGGATGCCCCGCAGTGTCTAGCAGATTGAGTTGAAGACGTCTGGACGTCAGAGCAACACCGTCCGGACCATAGGTCAAGCTTTTCCAATTTCTACACGGAGTTGGATTTCAGAAGTTGACACTGTTCGGGAAGTTTTTGCAAGACGTCCGGATGACGTGGCAACACGTCCAAACGATGTCCAGCATTTCAAAATATTCCAGACTTCCGTTTGAATGCTCGGCCCAGCCGTCCGGACGTATACCTGTTATGAAAAGAATTGCGCTATTCTGGAAGGCAGTCGCAGAAGACCATCCAGATGAGGCAATCTTCCATCCGGGCACTTGACATCCAGAGTCTGAATTTGTCTAGATTTAGGATCTCTGTAAGCCTATAAATAGAGGGCTCTAGGCTTGTAACTTGTATGAATTTTGTAACGAATTCCACAATGCTTAGAGAGGGTGTTTAGGGAGAATCGAAGATCCATTAGCTCTCTAGCCGTTGTCAGTGTGTGCTCAACAGTCCGTGTGAAGTCTATCTTAGGGGTCGGCCCTAAGGTAAAGGAATCCATCAAAGATCCCTTCAAGTTGGAGACTTGGTTGGGAAGCGTTCACGATGGTCTTCGTGTTATAGTTAAAGGTATGACTACTGCAATGGGTTTTGTGAGTACGAGTGCTTTGTAACTTGCTTTGTTTTTGGATAGTGGGTTTCCTGGTTTTGGTTGCGCCGGAATGGTTTTTCTCTTCACAGAGTTTCCACTTCGTCAACAAATATCTTGTCTTTTTTATTTTTCCGCATTTAAGATATTTTGTTGCACACAAACACACTTGTCTTTTTTAGAAGTCAATATTTATTTTCAAAAAAGATCGTGAAGGAGTTGCTGGATTCAAGGGTCATCCAGCCTAGTCCCAATCCATTTTCCTCTCCGGTCTTGCTGGTTCAAAAGGCAAGCTCCTCGACGAGCTATTTGGGGCTCACATTTTCTCCAAATTGGACCTCCGTTCAGGGTACCACCAAATTCGTGTTCGCTCGGAAGATGTGCCAAAGACTACTTTCCGCACTCATGAAGGCCATTACGAATTTCTCGTAATGCCCTTTGGCTTGACGAATGCCTCATCCACATTCCAGGGGCTTATGAACGATATTTTACGCCCATTCCTTCGTCCATTTGTGCTAGTATTCTTCGACGATATTTTGGTTTACAGTAATAACTTATCTAACCATTTGCTTCACGTACAGCAGGTTTTGGAGGTCCTTCAGTCCAATCAGCTTTATGTTAAGCGATCCAAATGTCAATTTGTGGTTCCGGAGATTGCATATCTTGGCCACCTCATTTCTTACGATGGTGTCAGGGCTGATCCATCCAAGCTGGCTGCCATGGATAACTGGCCGATTCACCATAATATCAAATCCTTACGAGGATTCTTGAGTCTCACCGATTATTACCAGAAGTTCGTCCAGGGCTATGGCTGTCACGCCCAAACCCAAAAGAGCCTAACCCTTTAGCCTTAAAGCTTCATAGGCGCAAGGTTACATATTAGGATGCCAGAGCAATTGTAAAATACTACCATGCATGCCATGAGAAAATAATATTTTTGCAGAAGCATAAGTTCTGAACATAAAAAGTACATAACAACACGACTTAACAAGTTAAGTAATCCATTTTTTTTTGTCTGTGCGCGATGCACTTACTAACATAACACATAGTTTGACAAAATATAAATGAAATAAAGTAACATAGTGGATGATATGAAGACCCCCAAAAGCCTAAACATTCTGGCCACCTACCCATTTGCCTCAAAACCTGAAAAGGGGAGAAAAGTAATGGGTGAGCAAAAGGCTTAGTAAGTAATATTTCCAACCGAGTTAAAACGGTTGAGGTTGGGACTTTTTGAAATAAAGTGTTAGTATTTTGGCCTCATTCTGTGTTTGGAAAAAATCACTTAAGTGTAAAAATGCGGTAAACAGGGATTCCACTTTTAGAGTGATGTCAGTCGTTTCTGCCTGCAAGTCAGAAGAATTTCAAGTTCCCTGTCAGCCGTTCGGACGATCGAGCCATCCCGTCCGGACGCCCATCTGTCCACTGTTCCATCCGTCCAGACGACATGTCATCCCTTCCGGACGCTAGACAGACCAGCATCATCCGTCCGGACGAAGTGTTCATTCCGTCCGGACCCCATACTGTATCGAGAAGTTCTGTGCCAGCTTGCATCCGTCCGGACGTTTCAGAAGTATCTCCGGACGCGTCCCAGTACTCGATCAGTTTCTAATTTCTTTCCAAGTTCCAAGAAAGGGAAGATCAATCAACCGTCTGGACGATGTGGTATCCCGTCCGGACGCGCGTCTCCGTAAGGCAAGAATCGTAATTCAAATATGACCGTCCGGACATCTGACAGCTGTGGTCCGGACACGGGTGCATCAAAGAAGGAAATTGCCGATTTGATTTCAACCATCCGGACGACTGCCTATCATGGTCCGGACGCGCACATTACAGATATGGAAATTGCGTGTTGAAGAATAGCCGTCCGGACGCTCATCCACCATGGTCTGGATGCTGGAGTGCCTTAAAAGGAAATTACTTCCAGCGGACGTGCGACCATCCGGACGATGTGCCATCCCATCCGGACGATGTCCTTAAAATGGAAAGATTTCTCCGCAGATTTTTCGAAAAATCTTGTCGCACAGTTGTCCGTCCGGACGGCCCATGTCCACCGTCCGGACGGTGCCCAGGTATATTTTGCCTGACGCTCATTTGAGCCCCCAGCCTATAAATAGAGGCCCCTGGGCACTGAGAACTGCAAGAATTCGGTATTGAATTCCTCAAATGCTCTGAGACGTGATATTTCCTCTGAATCCCTGTTAAAGTGTGTTGTGGCTGTGCTACAACCGAAGTCTATCTTAAAGGTCGGCTCTAAGGTAAGCAGTTCCATTGAAGGCCCCTTCAGGTAGGTGAACCTGGTTGGGAAGCGTTCGTGTTAGGTTACACGTCAGAGATCAAGGTACGACCACTGCATCGGTACATGTGAGTGTTACTGTCTTGTATCTAGCTATGTCTTCTAAATAGTGGAATTCCTGGGTTTGGCTGCCCCGAAGTGGTTTTTCTCTTAACTGAGTTTCCACTTCATCAACAAAAATCTGTGTGTCATTTACATTCCGCTGTGCTTTAATTTTTGTTGACACTTGTGCACACACTTTATTTTTAGAAGTCAATTCAATTTTCAATTGGTATCAGAGCTTGGTACACTCTGAGAAGATTAATTTCTTGAGTGTTATTATATTTGACTTCTATATCTTGATATGTCTCAAAATCTTAATTCTGTTCCTACCTTTGATAGTACGAACTATGGCTATTGGAAAGCTCGGATGCGATTATTTTTAAAATCTATTGACTGTTGGAGTATTGTTGACTCTGGTTGGACTAAACCAAAGGATACAACTCCTGAAACAGTCCCTTTGAAAAACGCCCGACTTTCCAATGATAAAGCCCTCCATGCTCTGTGCCAAGCACTTTCTCCCTCTGAATTCACCAAAATTTCAAACTGCGAATCAGCCAAAGAAGCATGGCAAATCTTGGAAACAACATATGAAGGCACGAAATTAGTTAAATCTGCCAAACTTCAAATTTTGACTTCAAGATTTGAAGAAATTAAGATGTTGGAAGAAGAGACTTTTGGAGAGTTTTACTCCAAGATAAGTGACCTTAGAAACTCCATGGTGAGTCTTGGGAAATCTATCTCGGATGTAAAACTCATCCGAAAAATTCTAAGATCTTTGCCCGAGCGTTTCAGGATCAAGGTAACAACGATCAAAGAAAGCAAGGATCTTGAAGAGATGAAGATTGAAGAGCTAGTTGGATCTCTTCAAACATATGAGCTGTCTCTGCCCCCGGTCAAGAAGTTGAAGATCATTGCCCTAAAGGCTTCCAAGAAGAAGGTAGAAGCCTCCTCTGAAGATGAATCTGACGATGAGGACAAAGCTGTGGCTATGTTAGCCAAAAATTTCAGAAGACTGATGAAAGATGATCGGTTAAAGAAGAAGTTTTCTGATAAAATGAAGAAACCTCTCAGAGAAGCTAAACCAGAGGAAGAGGAGAAGAGAGATCCCAGAGGACCCCGATGTTTTGAATGCTCAGGCTTTGGGCATATCCAGGCGGATTGTGAAAATCTCAAAAAGGGCAAGGGGAAGGCATACAATGTGACTTTCAGTGTTGAGTCAGAAGAAGAAGCTCCAGAGTCTGAAAAATTTCTGGCCTTTGTAGCCCCACATGTTGAAGAAGAAGACTCTTATTACTTGGAGCATAGTGAAAATGAGGAAGAGCTCAAGGAGGCCTACAAGACACTCTACAAAGAGTTTGAGAAGCTGAGGGAAGGCCAAAAGCAGCACCTGAATGATCTGAACAGTTTGTAGACCGAGAAAAGTTCATTGCTGCACAAAGTACAAGAGCTGGAGGAAAAGCTACTAGAGACACAGCTCCAGCTAGAGAGAGTCACTGATGAGAAGTTGACTCGTATGTTGTCCATCCAGAAGAGCCTGAATGACAAGACTAGTCTCGGGTATGTGGCTTCTTCTTCTGATGTTCCATCTTCCTCAAAGACTGTATTTGTGAAACCTACAGTCCGAGAGCTTCCTCCCGTTGTTGAAGATAAACAGAAGGAAAAGGTCAATGATTATGTTCCAGGCACTCAGCAACCTCATTCCATCAGAAGACCTCCTATTTGCCATCACTGCGGTCTCAGTGGGCATGTTCGGCCTCAGTGCTCCCTCTTGAAAGCTCAAAAGGCCAAAGCCAAGAAAGAAGCGCCCAAACAAGCTCATTATGGCGCTAGACCTACGGCTCAGCATCAGACACCTTGGCATCAGGCAACCTATCAAGTACCATGGGGACAAGTATCAAGGCATCAGTATCAAGCCCCTTGGTCTCATGCTCCTCAACATCAGCGGCCTCAGCAGCGGTTTGTACCAACCAATTACAAAGGCACTTACAAGAGCAAACCCAAGCATTTGAGAAGGCCTCAAGAGCAATACTCCAGTGAGCCTCCTATCTGGATGCAAAACATGATGGAGTTGATGATGCAGTCTTGTCAGCAACCACCCACTGGAAGGCAGACTTGGTTGAGAAGGGCAGTTACCCCAGGAAGGGGAACCGATGCACCTAGCAGGTTCAGGTGTTCATGCCTAGGATTTGGTTCCTAATCCTAAGGCATCAGGTTTGATTGCTTGCACTTTTTATGTAATCTAAGAACTAGCTTGTTGTGCCCCCTGTTTCTCTTGAGAAACTTTCAGGTATCTATTGGGGAAGACAGAAAAAGCAGGTCGAGCGACTGTTTTTCTGTACTGGCATCTTTAAAGCAGTTACAGGTGTGATCTTACCTTTGCATATGATGTCATTTCCATATTGCATGTTTTGTTTGTTTTTAATAATAAAAAAAAATATTTGGGGAGAATTTGCAGGACTTTTTCTTCTTGGCTTATTAGATATTGTATGTATCTTTACCATATATCTCAATTCTGTGAGCATTAATTTACTTTGCTTAGATACATGTGGGAATATATGATTATTTTGGCCAAGTTAGTTTTTCCTGGTTGTACAAAAGTAGGATAGCTCCTTTCCTCATGCGTGCACTATCTGAGACTCCCTAAAGGTACATCATTCCTTCTCTGACCTTTTGCTTCTAGAATTTCTGAATAAGAGAAGAGGTTTCTGATAAGATGGTCAAATTGACCACAGGCTAGTTGAACCTAGGATCAAAAACTTATGGCATTTCCTCTAGCTTGCAACACCATAAGACTTGAGCAGTTATTTGTATGATTTTTGTGCTTTAAGATTGTTTATTCACTGATTCTGTACTGAATCTGCAATATGCCTTGCCCTCTATGAGCAAGTAAAAAATTTATCTTGTCCTTCATGGTACAAGTAAAACAATTCGGTGTTGTATCTCAGGGGGAGTGTATCAGATGAGGATGGATAGGCCCTAGCAAGAGTAAGGTTTGACTTTTGGCCAATCTGTCACGGATTCAATCTCTTCTTTAGGGAATCCAGTTGCTCTTGTCATGATTTTTAAGCCTTGTGGGTTCAGTCTTCACACACACACACGCATTGCATGAGTTGAGTTGCCTATTTGAATTTTCTATTTTCAGGAAAACTATTTGTGCTAATGAAATCTCAATTCTCATTTATATCTCTGTTTAGTTTTTGAGATGCTCTCTGATTGTGTTATCAGTTGATTATACATGCGTGTTCTAACACTGACTTGAGGAAATTAGATCTCTGTAAATTTTCCTCAGCTTTTCTAGTGTTTCAGTGTGGAGCGTCCGGACGGTCTACATTGACGTCCGGACGGACTGGTGGTCAGGACGGCTCTCTCTTGGAGTCCGGACGGAGATGGAGCCCACATGTCTGGACAGGACCTAATGGAGTTTGGACGCGCGCTGTCATCATCGTCCGAACGGTCTCTTTATATCGTCCGAACGCCGCGACCAGTCTGCTCCTTTCCAAGGCAGCAAGCGTCCGGACGTCATCAATCCACCGTCCGGACGGGGACCCCACAGTGACTATAAAAACCCCCGCCGCATTTCCCTCATACCCCACAAAATCTGAACTTTTGGCTGCTTGTGAGTTATTTGTCTTTGAGTTCTTTGGCTTTTGCATTTTTCTCATATTCCAGGTATTGTTTTCAGCGCTTTCTCTTCAGTTTTTTTTTAGACTATTAGAATGTTATTTTTTTTGGAATATTAGATGCATATATCTGCCATGTTGAAATTTCTTGGACTTAGTTGTGATATTATTTTGAATTTATTTTTTTACAAGTCCTTTTACTGCTGTTATTCTGCCAAATTTTTTGTTATCCTAACAAGAATATTTTTGGAATATTTTTTTTTGGGAAAATTCTTGTTGGATCTTTTGCAGAATCATGTCTGCCGGCAGTCCACCCCGCAGGGTCCGTCAGAGGATGGTGGAAGATAGAGCTGCAGTTCAGGCCAAAATTATGGACCGCTCCGTCATTGCTGAGCGGAACGTTCTTCGGGCTGATATCATGGTGCCACCGCTGGACAACATACTTGACATCATCCAGACGTACAACTGGGAATATCTCCACAGCTGTGCTTGTCAGGTATACACCAGATTAGTCAAGCTGTTCTACGCCAACCTGGAGGTGATTCAGAATGATGATCGTGGGGTGGTGCTTCAGTCCTCAGTTGCAGGCCATCTCATCACTATTGATCCCCAGGTCATTAGCCACATCATCTGAGTCCCAGTGCTCGAGATTTCGACCAGCCCATACAATGAGGTGGGTGCTTCCTCCATCTCTGGATGATCTCAGGGAATTCTTCCGAGCCATTCCTCAAGGTGAGGAGCGTCTACTGCCATCTGGATTGGTGCCCTGTCATCCACCCACCGCATGCTGGCCAAGATCGTTCAGCAGAACATCTGGCCTGTTGCCCGGAACAGTGATCTTATTCTGAAACGGGCCCAGTTTGTCTATGCAATCCACCTCCGCTTGCCTTTCTGCCTGTGCAAGCACATTTTGGGGGTTATATTAGAGGCCCGTGATGAGAGCACTGCTGGTCTCCCTTTTGGCTGCCTCCTTACTCAGATTATTCTTCAGTCGGGCATGAGCTGCAGAGAGATGACTCCGATGATGAGGTGCCCCCACCTGCTACTATGCCAGTCGGCTTTCCAGATATGGCTTCATCCTCAAATACTGTGCCGCCATCTGAGCCAGAGGTCAATTATGCTCAGATTATGGAGGCTCTTGCTGCACTTCAGGAGGGATGAGGAGCATGCTGGTGTCTATGTCTTCCATGCAGCAGTCCATCTCATCCATACAGCTAGCTGTGTACTCCATCGATAGGCGCGTGGAGCAGAACCAGCTGGACCTTCAGGAGTGCCTGAAGTATCATTATCCTAGTAGCAGTGATGATTAGGATGTTGCAGATGGGATTTTACCCATTCCTGAGGATGTTTGATTCCCTCTTATGTTTGTAGAATTTTTAGTGTCTTTTGTTATTTTGAGACAATTTCTGCTTTGTTAAAACTTTTGGATATATATTACTCTGTTTCCTAGGTCCTTCTGAGATCGTTAGGGGGACTAATTTTATTGACAGTTAGTTTTTATTACTCTGTTTTACCCTTTGTCCCTTTGAGACAAAAAGGGGGAGTAATTTTTATTTTCGACCGGGAATGTATTTCCAAACCGGTCAAGTGATTTTGATTTTTGTCCCAGAATGGCCAAAGGGGAGTTTGTTAGTATTTTGGCCTCATTCTGTGTTTGGACAAAATCACTTAATTGTAAAGATGCGGTAAACAGGGATTCCACTTTCAGAGTGATGTCAGTTGTTTCTGCCTGCAAGTCAGAAGAATTTCAAGTTCCCTGTCAGCCGTCCGGACGATCGAGCCATCCCATCCGGACGCCCATCTGTCCACTGTTCCATCTGTCCGGAAGATGTATCATCCCGTCCTTACGCTAGACAGACCAGCATCATCCATCCGGATGAAGTGTTCATTCCGTCTGGACCCCATATTGTATCGAGAAGTTTATGTGCCAGCTTGCATCCGTCCGGACGTTTCAGCAGCACGTCCGGACGCCTCCCAGTACTCGATCAGTTTGTGATTTCTTTCCAAGTTCCAAGAAAGGGAAGATCAATCAGTACTCCCCTTAAATGTCTTAGAAGGACAAGGGTAAACAGAGTAATAATGTCCAGAAGTTTAACAAGTGTAGCAAATTATCAAAAAGATAACCAAAATGTCTCAAAATACAACGAAGCAAACGAAAATCAAAATGCATCAATAGGTGCATCATCCTCATCATCACTGCTGGATGGAGGATGATGCTTGAGATACTCTTGGATGTTCAGCTGGCTCTGCTCCACTCGGAGGTCGATCAAGTAAACCTTCTGCTGCAAAGATGAAAGAATTAGCTGCATAGTGCTCATGCCGCTCTGAAGTGCAGCTGAAGCCTCCAAATCTGAGCATAGCTGGCATCCTGCTGTGGAGGAGTAGTCTGTGAAGAGGATGCCATGTCAGAACTGCTACATGGATGGGAGGGGGTTGTAGAGCATCGTTCATATCATCACGCCTCAGCTGGGCGTTAGACTTCATCAACGTCTGCTTGCTGATGGGATCCTGAATCTTCATTTTCGACTCTCCAGTGATGCCGATGCCTGACTGTAAAATAATCTGAGTGAGCAGGCAACAATAAAGGAGACCGGTATTGCTCTCTTCACGAGCCTCCAAAATAACTCCCAATATATGCTTGCACAGGTAGAAGGGCAAGCGATGGTAGATGCATAGACGAACTGGCCTCTTCAAAATCAAATCACTACACCTCACGACGGCCAAAGGTTGTGTTGGACAATCTTGGCAAGCATGCGTGTGGGGCAGATTGGGCACCAATCCTGATGGAAGTGGCACGCTCCTCACCCTGAGGCACAGCCTGAAAGAACTCTCTAAGATCATCTAGAGACAGAGGCAAGACAACCTCATTGTACGGGCTGGCAGACTTCTGAAGCACGGGTACCCCAATGATCTGGCTGATAACCTAGGGATCAACCGTAATGATATGACTATCCATAAAAGACTATAGAACCAATTCGTGTCATCATCTTGCATGACCTCAAGATTGTCATAAAACAGGTGGGCCAATTTGGTGAGGACTACACAAGCACAGTTGTGGAGGTAGCCCCAGTGGTAGATGTGGATGATATCAGATTCTTGTTAGCTTCAAAAGAAAATCCGGCAGTATAACGGTAGTAAATTGGACTTTCCAAAAGTTACATCCAGAAAGAACACAATACAGTCCAAAAAAAAAAAATCCCAACTGATGTGGTCTTTTAGGACTACAGGGGTATGGCTATCAAGTTTTTAGAGATTAAATATAACTTAATTCAAAATATGTTTGATTTTTTTTTCTTAAAATAAAACATAAAAGTAAAAGACATAAAAATAAATAGAGTAGGGATGAGAGAAAGAATAGAGGATTGATTTCACCACTCACCACATAACAATGGTCAATCATAAATTAACAAGGAAAATTCATACTATGTGAAAATAATTATTGACTTCTAATTTAAACCAAGTGTGTGTGTTTGTGTGTAAACAAATATCTTAAATGCGGAATTTAAATAAGATAAGATATTTGTTATGAAGTGGAAACTCTATGAAGGGAAAAAACCACTCCGAGGTAGCCAAACCCAGGAAATCCACTATCCAAAACAAAGCTAGTTACAAGACACTTGTACTCTCATAACCCTATGCAGTAGTCATACCTTTAACTCTGACTCAAAGCCCATCGTGAAAGCTTCCCAGCCAGATCTTCCAATTGAAGGGGTTTGACGAATTCCTTTACCCTAATGCCGCCCCTAAGATAGACTTCACACGAACAATTGAGCACACACTGGCAACGGCTTGAGAGCTAGCAGATCTTCGATTATCCTAAAACTTCTCTAAGTACTATGAAATTCACTGTCAAATTCTATACAAAATACAAGCCTTGGCCCTCTATTAATAGACTTATAGGAGACCTAAAATTGCTGAGATTCGGGCTCTGGCTGGCAAGCTTCCGGATGGAAGTTTGCCTCGTCCGGACTGTTTTCTGCGATATCCTTTTAGAAACAGCGCAATTCTATCTTTATCAGGTTCATGTCCAGATGGCTTGACCGAGCGTCCGACGGTCTTGCTAAAATACTTTCTACGTTTGAATGGAACTCTGGAATATTCTGAACTACTGGACATTCTCTGGACGGTTGCCACGTCGTCCGGATGGCTTGCAGAGACTTCCCAAACAGTGTTGACTTCTGAAATCCAACTCCTTGTTGAATACTGACTGACCTAGCATATGACGGTGTTACTCTGACATCCGAACGTCTTCATCGTTATCTGCTGGACACTGAGGGGCGTCCGGACACCTTTAAAGGCCCGTCCGGACGGTTGCACAGGAACTGGCTGTTTTGTCTTGGATTTTGCAAGGACTCTTCATAGACATCTTTTAGAAGCTTGTGATCAAATACATTGTGTGAATACCTGAAGATTCTGAATTAAAATCCGACCATCCTGTTAAAACACAACCATTACATAAAGTGTTTTTGTTTATCCAGAATGTAGCCAATATAAAATACTAACAAACTCCCCGTTTGGTCATTCTAGGACAAAAACACTGACCGTTAGAAACACATTCCCGGTCCACAACATACTCCCCTTTTTGTCACACAATGACAAAGGGTAAACAGAGTATTAATTAAAACCATAAGGTCTTAATAATTACAGCAAAATGCAGCACAAATTTAAAATTGTTTGCATACAAGCAAACAACAAAAAGAACAAAAAAATCAGTCCTCTTCATCAGGCCTGGGGTGATGGTACTGCAGGCACTCTTTGATGTCAATCTGATATTGTTCAACACGCTCTTCAATAAGATTAACTTCACACTGAAGAGCTCTCATGGATGACATCAGTTGAGAAAATGCAGCTCTATATCGAAAGTAGGGGGAACAACCTGGGATGATGATGATGCTGCTGGTGGGGGAACTGGTGGAGGCTGAGGAACACCGCCTTGAACCTCGTGCCACAACTGTGCATTAGACTTCATGAGAGTCTGTATGCCAAGGGGATCTGGAATTCGTGAGCAGGGCTCAGAGTCTAAAATATCTGTCACGATCTGAAGACAGATTTGAGTGATCAAACACCCAAAAGACAGACTCGTGTTCTTCTCATCGCGAACCTCGAGCATAGTGTGCAATATGTGCTTACATAGGCAAAGAGGAGTCCGTATCACTATGGCATAGAGAAGGTGGTTTCTTGAGAGTAAGCTCACTCCGCCAAGCTTGAGGCCAAAGGTTTGTTACAAGAACCTTTGCTAAGAACGTGCATACGACCAAAGGCACCGATGTGATCTGGAGTGGGACTTGTCCTCTCGCTGTGGTCTTGTCCAAAGAAGTCATGTAAAAAATCAATGATGCGAGCCTCATCAGGAAAAGAACTCCCGGAGACTTAGAACAGGGACCCTATCATAGAACTAATAAGCTGGGGGTCAATCAGAATTGTCTGGCCTCTAACCATAGTCTGCATGATCAGTCCTCTGTCATCATCCTGAATGATGATCATGTAGCCATAAAATTCCCCACCATCTGGAAATGCCGAGCTAGCACAATTGTACAAGTACTCCCAGTTGTTTTCCAATAGCATCTGACGATGGGAGCAGAATTGGATCTCTAAGATCTGCGTGGAGAAATTGCGCTCGGATAGACTTGTCGTGATCGCATGCGATCAATCTGTCAGCAACTGACTCTTCAGTCTTTCCCAGACACGAGGAGGAGAGTCGTCTAAAACATAATTTCTAACTAAAAAAAAAATCACAAACACAAATCCATGAAAGCATTAATCTTTGTTAGTCCAAAAAATTTAGCATTATAACGGCTGTAAAATGGACTATCCCAGAAATTACAACAACAAGAAACACAACCCAAACAATATCATGAATCAAATATGCAAAATCTCAACCCACAAAAAAAGAATTTTGAGCAATAATACATTTTAAACTCAAAATCATAGAAACCCAAAAACAAACTATTTTAAGCATAGAAACTTAAAATAATTAGTAAAAGAGTATAGAATACCTGGAGTGGAGATAAACTACAAAGATGACACATGCACTAGAGAGTTATGCATAAAAAAACACAGAAAATGCACAAGACAACAAAAACGAACCAAAAAAGGCGAAAAAGTGGGTTGCGGAGCAGGAGAAAGCGATTTAACCCTACAGGATTCACCGTCCGGATGTAACTTAAATACGTCTGGATGTAGTGCCACATAGAGGTCTCAAAAACAAGCTCGTCCGGACAAGAAGAATGAACATCCGAATGAATCAACCGTGTCATCCGAACAACCAGAATAACCGTCCGGACATACAGGAGCACCATTCGGACGTCCCGAAACACCGTCCGAACGCTTCACACAAAAAATCTGGAAAAAAAAAATCAGTAAAGTATTTCCCAAATAATTCCAAGCACGGATATATATAACACTGATATCTTAGTTCGATTAGCATTTCAAAAAATTCCCAAGATATAATTGAGAGTTAAGTTTAATCAGCACAAGAATTTCCCTGCAGAAGGACAATTTTCAATAGAAAACTTATCGCAAGAGAAAAGCATCTATCTAGTATGGATGCCACTGGGAAACTTCACAGATATCAAGGAAAAACTCTCTATATTAAAGGCAAATGAATAAATGCATCAAAAACTGAGACATCAATTAAACATACATAAGATATCTGGAAACTCATATAATGGAACAACAAAGCTCTGCATCTTCATACCATCCCCTTTTTTAAAAAAATAAAAATAAATAATAACAAAAAACATGCTTTATAATAAAAAGGATAGTATTGACCAAGCATGTAAGGTAGAAACAAACCTAACCTCAGGGAGAGAGGTTTGAGAGTAACAAGATAGAAAAGAAGCCGCTTGACGTGCTTTTACTATCATCCCTATTTAATACCTGCAGAATTTCCTCAAGACAACCCAAGAGGGAATATAAGGATAGAAATGATGGTTCCAAAACAACATGGTAAAGTTTTTATAAGATGATTAAATAAAGTAAACTATGCAAGTGTACCTGTCATGCTCTAGGATTTAGGAACCAAAATCCTAGGCATGTGTGACCTTACCTACTAGGTAGGTCTGCTCACCCTCGGGAGTGGGTGTCCTCATCTTTGTCTTGACCTTCCTTCTTTAGCTGTAGTGTTAGAAATCTTACCAGATCTTGCATGAAAGAACTAGCAGGAGAATTCCTTCATAACAAATTTTCTGTTTGCAATTTTCTGTTTTTCCAAATACAGCATTTTGGGAACCAAGTCTTTTTTGCTTGAATAGGTTTCTATAGCTGCTGATGCCTTGGGAGTACGATTTCTGGGATGAGATCTATGCTGCCTAGGTGACTTAGGTGGAGAACACTTAGGTCTGACATGACTGCTAACTCCACATTGTGACACATGGGAGTTTAAGGAGCCTGCCACTTTTTCTTCCTTTGAATTTACTGATGTGGCAGTTAGGTCTGATGTGCCCTGGCTCGCCACAGTGATGGCATGTGAGAGGCTTTCTTCTGATAGGAAGCTTGGCCGGAGGACTGAGGGATGATAGGAACTTCCCCTTCCATAATAGCTTTTCCTTATCCACTCTTGGGGGTGGAGATTCATGAATAACTGGCTTCACGAAAATGGTCTTAGAGGTAGAAGGAGTATCATAAATAGGAGGAACATACCCGAGTCCATTCTTGTCAGTTGGGCACTTCTGAATGGAGAGCATGTGAGTGTGCTTCTCGTCTGAAACTCTCTCTAGTTGCAACTGTGTCTCCGGTAGCCTATCTTCTAAATCATTGATCTTTATAAGCAAAGAGGTCTTCTCTGTCCTAAGCTTTAGCTCTAGTACCTATTGTTTATTTCTCCCTCAGCTTTAGAAATTCAACATATTGAAGTTGATAGGCTAGCTGCATATCTTCTTCTTCACTATTCTCAGAGTATAGGACTGAGAATCCTTATCTTCATGAGGGGCTACGAAGGCCAGGAATTTTCTTCCTCAGGAGTTTCTTCTTCCTTCTCAGACTCATCGCTGAGAGTTGCATTAAAGGCTTTCCCTCTTTTGTTTCTCAAATTTGCACATTCAATTCTGATGTGCCCAAGCCTGAACATTCGAAGCACTAGGGAGCCTCGGATATTTCTTCTCTGCTTCTTCTGTATCAATTATTGGGGTGCCTTTCTTAGTCTGTCAGAGAACTTCTTCTTGAATTATTATTCTTCATAAAATGCTCGAAGTTCTTGGCTAACATGCCACTGCATCTTCATCAATATCGGAGTCTTTGTCAGATGAGACTCTTGATTTCTTATTGGATGACTTAGATGCCTTGAGGGCAATTGTCTTTACCTTTCTAACTGGAGGTAAGGAGTATTCATATGTCTGAGGAGATCCTACCAGCTCTTCAATCTTCATCTCCTTCAGATCTTTTCTTTCTTCTATTGTTGTCACCTTAATCCTAAAACGCTCAGGCAAAGATCTTAGTATCTTTCGGATGAGTTTTACATCCGAGATTTGCTTTCCAAGACTCACCATTGAGTTTCTTAGGTCGCTAATCTTAGTGTAGAACTCTCCAAAGGTCTCTTCTTCTAGCATCTTAATTTCTTCAAATTTAGAAATCAACAATTGAAGTTTGGCATATTTTACTAGTTTTGTGCCTTCATATGTTGTTTCTAGAATTTGCCATGCATCTTTAGCAATTTCACAATTTGAAATTCTTGCGAATTCAGATGGTGAAAGTGCTTGACAGAGTGCATGGAGGGCTTTATCATTGGAAAGCCTTGCGCTTGTTTGAATAACAGTAACTTCTTCTGTTTCTTCTGGTTTAATCCAACCAGTTTCAACAATTTTCCAGACGTCAATAGATTTTAAAAAGAAGGCATTCGGGCTTTCCAATAGCCATAGTTCGTCCCTTCAAAGGGCGGAACAGAATTAAGATTTTGAGACATAATGAAAAAACAGAAGTCAAAAGGATACACTCAAGAAATAAATCTAAAACAGAGTGTACCAAGCTCTGATACCAATTGAAAATAATTATTGACTTCTAATTTAAACCAGGTTGTGTGTTTGTGTGCAAACAAATATCTTAAATGCGAAATTTAAATAAGATAAGATACTTGTTACGAAATGGAAACTGACGTAGTCCAGGCCATGTCCGGGTAGTTATGTTAGTTATTTGTAATAAAAGGGCTGGATCCAATCCAGCCCATGGGGAGCAACTTTTGGAGAATAAGCCCGAGCCCACCTAAACTAGGGTTAGGGTAATAGCTAGGGTTCCTATGTGGACCTATTTAAGACTCAACTCATGTAATACGATGCATGCAATAAAACTGTGTTTTCTCCCAAACGTATGGACAACCGACCTCTGGCTTGGTGAGACGCCAAGACCAAGTTTTTTTTTACGTTCTGTGCAATTTTCTTCTCTTAGCTGCGTCAAAGTGGTTTCAGAGCTCACTTCCGATTGTTTTCTTAAACGATCGGCGACCCTCGCGTACCAGTAATTCCTTAAACCCTTGTTTTTTTCTCCATTGCACCCCAAACACTATTCCTTTTTCCCACCAGTTCACGACCCATCAACCGCAGATTTGACACTCTATCAATACAATGTTTACTCGGAGTGGACGTTCATATGGAACTGACCACCCACAGGCACCCCCACAAAATGATCGCATCCAGGAACTGATTCAACAGATGACAACCATGAACAGACGGATTGATTTTCTGTATAACCACAGTGTTGAAGGTCCGGACGGATCGGGCAGCCATAACAAGGAGGGCGAAACGAAAGGGAATTTACAGAGGGATAATGTCGAAGGAGAGGAGCCACCACCCGTCGGGGGGAACGGGACCCACCCCACCTTTCCCTACTCGGGGGGTGCACCAACCACCACCGATGAGGCGCGGGGAGAACGCGGGCTATGAGTTTTACGAAGCCCCACCTCCTACTCGAGGATTCCATCAGCCCCCCCTGTGAGGCACGGGGAGATGGCCGATTACGGCATTGATGAGGCCACTAAACATGTCCGTATTGACATCCCGGACTTCCATGGTAAGCTCGACCCATATGCCTTCCAGAATTGGATCACATCCTTGGAGGACTACTTTGATTGGTTTGGTTTGGCCGCAGAGCGCAAAGTGCGGTTCGTAAAAATGAAGCTAAAGGGCCAAGCTCGTGTGTGGTGGCAGAGTGTGGAGGACCAGCTGTATCGTCTCCGCCAACCAGCCATTACAGACTGGGATGAGATGCGGCTGAAGCTGTAGGAGAAATACCTAACGGTGGATTATGAAGAGGTACTCTTTGAGGAGCTCCTCTTTTTGCGACAGGGGACCTCAACGGTGGAAGATTACACCAATAAATTTCATGAACTCAGCATACGCAGCCACATCTCTAAGACTGAACGACAAACCATCACCAGGTATAGGGCGGGTCTCCGGGAGGACATCCGCAAGGACCTCTTAACTGTCAGGCTGGTTAGTGTGGAGGAGGCATACCAGCTAGCTCTGCGAATGGAACAACAATCGCGGGGGAGTCAGATACGGAGGAATGTGTAGTACCAGGGAGGAGGAGGAAACCCACGAGGGAATCATGTAGGAGGCAGCAACCGAGTCTCTCCTAATGGGGTGGATCGTTTTCCACCACAAACAGCACCCCAAGCGAGTCGTGGGGGAGCTGACAGGGAGGACAGGAAGGGCAAGGCAGTAGTGAACAGTAGGTATGACAAGTCAAAGGAAGAGTGTTTCAAGTGTGGAGGTCGAGGCCACTTTGCCGTCGTCTGTCCCTCAAGGGACCAGAAGTTTACTTTGGTGTGCAGCGACACTACCCCAAAGCCAGACGGGGATGTG
>JAJPGS010002403.1:0-175038 GCA_028654335.1 Alnus rubra
GGTGATCACTTATCACTGCCAATGGTGATCTCCCAGCTTAAGAGAGAGAGAGAGAGATAAAAGAGAAAATGAGATGGGCGTGCGGTGAGAAAGATGGGGGGTGGAAAATATGTTTTACAAAAAATATTTACACTCCATTAGCCTTGTTTAGTCAACTAAAATATAAATTTTCCGATTAATTAGCCAAAACTTTCAGCCCCAAATTCGGGAAAACGAATTGAAAAAGCCAAAGCGTATGGCTCGAACAGGGTAATTAAGGTTAGTCAGTCCAACCAAATTCACTTATTATCCATCAAACACCTCGCTAAAGAGGTCATCCAACTCACGATTATCTCCGGACAAAAAATTAGTGCAGATTCACAAATAAAATATATAAAAGGCATACATTGCCACACCGTGTTTTACCAATAACATTTGAATATACATTACAGTCCTCCAGGATAAGGTGATTAATTAGAACATGATTGCAAAAAATATAAAATCCCACGGATAATTTTTTGGATAAATAATCCCACCCACTCCCACTTCTTGCACCGACAAATTAATAAAGATTTAGTCCTAGACTTCCATTGGTCCTGCTCGAAGCAAAACATCAGTCAAAACAGTCTTCGATTGCAGAGAAGCCTTGAGCAATTTCACACCCTAAAAATAAAAAGAAGCAGATTAATTATTATATACAACAAGTACTACTTTTCTCTGTTTTATCAAGCATAAAAATTTCTTCAAACAGTATAAGCATATACTCATCGATGCCAAAATGGACCACTTTCTCCTCAACGGCCCCAAGGTCCGTGACACCAAACTTGCTGACTAAAGTGACACCAGAAATGGTGGACAAGGGCTTCACAACTAGATCATCCATCACCATGTAAGTAACCGACCCTTTCACGTAACCTTCCTCATTAGAGGTTGGTGGGTCTACGTATTTTAGCTCCCAGCTCATTGGCTTGCTGCTCTAGGACAAATTGCTTTCTGGTCATTAGACACGTAAGGACAGTTGTTCCAATTGCAAATACACTTGTAAAGTTTCATTGCTGTATATGACTGCTCAACGCTTGGCAAGAGGAGAGGAACTTTAGCACCAGAAATGGCTGCTTTTGGGTTTAGCAGGATGTCTTTGTGTTGCTCTCGCTGAATGTAAGCATCACTCAGATTCTCTATGCTCTCGTACAGGCTAGGCAAGCAGCCTGCCATGTTTTGCTTCTGTAAGAGCCTAGTCACTGTTCCAACCGGCAGAGTGAAAATGCTAAAGAGGAAATCAACGAACTCTTTATCTGCTTCAGCATAGAGCACTCGATGACTCTTTTTGTCTATCAAAAGCTTCAGGCTTACCTTTGTTGCAGCCATGTTAGGTATGTCAATGCCTATAAATCTTCGAAGGGATTGAGTCCAGTAATTAAGTGCTCTCTATTGGCTTGCCTGTTACCCTTTTTATAGTCTTTAGGCTATATGGAATTAACTCAGTCTTGGAATTGAAGGGCCTTCTTTTTTAAAAAAGGTACTAAAATTATTAAATTTCTGAGTTTGAAACAAACGATAAGGTTCAATTATTAAATTATGATACATAATAACTTATGCGCTAAGAAAATAAAATAAAAAGATACATATAACTTATGCTTTTCAGTGGTAGTACGAAGTGGCATGGCTCTTAAGGATAAGTAAGACTTAGCAGCTAAGCTTTAGGATGAAATTGTTAGATGCTGAGAAAAAGAAAAGAAAAGGCAACATAAAGTAAAAGGAAAAGGGAAATGCTATACATATTTTTAAGTGTTCAGTACTATATAGTTAATGTGACAGTAAAAATTATTATTAAATGTTATTTATATTTTCATTAGTTATTTAATTTAATAATAATTTTTATTGGCATGTCAAATAATAAATATTTGAGAGCATGTATAATACTCTTAAATAAAAATATTGAAAAAGAAAGAGTAGGAATAGAATCTATGAACGCATGTAGCTTAGTTGGAACTGATATTTCGAGAGCTATTTCTAGGATTCTCTATAAAGTCTCTTTACAAAAATTTCATAAAAGTTATTTGCCCGAGCCTCCTAAGTAGCTTGGCTGCCAAGAAACCAAAAGAAAAGTCTTGACGTATAAAAGTCAATTGTTCAAGGCTTTAATGAAAAAAAAAAGAGAAAGATAAAAAGTGATCACAAGTAGCAGAATGCTAACCAAGGGGATTAGTTACATTTTCAAAAGCTTCTTTTCTAAAGATGTACTACTTGTGTTATCTATTGTGATGGATCAAATGATGGTCTTTCTCTCAAGCGGCACTCTAACCGCCATTTTCGGTGTTTCAACTCTTCTACGCCACCAGCTGCGCCTCATTCTGCCTTTCATGCGTCGGGTGTCTTATTGCCATCCGCTCTGTCGGACACTGGAGTTGTTGTTTTTTTGGACTTTTTGGCTGTTTATTTATTTCTTTTTATTATGTTGCTTGGGTTTTAATCTTCTTTTAGGGAAGACTCTTGTATCTGAATTTGTATTGGCGCCTCTCTTTTCTGCAGTCCCATATTTAGACTATTACAGTGCTTCTACTGCTTTAGTCGTCTTTAAGTGGTTGTTATTTTCAAGTGAGGATATAAATGAGTTTGCCTTACTCTGTGTCCTTTTAACTTTTTTAACCTCTTCGTACAGCCCTTTGAGAGGACCGGGTCACTTGTTTGACACATTTTTTACATTTTGTAATTATTTTAGCATTGTTTTAGTTTGGTTTGGGTTTAATATTGTTGGGAAGCCCACCATTTTTTCATTTATAAGATCGTTCACTTCTTCCCGCTTTTGAATCATAAGTGGGAGAGATCCTCTCCTGTAATCATTTTCCTTATACAATTAGAAAAAAAAAAAAAATGAAGTCCAAATTGAGGATATTGTTAGATTATAAATGCTAAGTTTATGTTATTTTAAAATTAATTATATATACCATGTAGAAAAGATGGACATAAGAAATTATATATGAAAATTTCAATAACCGTGTAAGAAGAAAGAAGCTCCACACTTCTCTCCGTAAGAAAAATTGTTAAAATTAATATTAAACTTTATTATTTGTTATTAATTTAAGCGTTGAAAATAATTAATAATTTAACATAATAACATACCAAAGGAGAAAGGTTGGGATCTCAACAACCCTAATTTTAATAAGAATTTGTAGATAACTTCTCTCTAAAAACCTCTTTTCTCTGCAACAACCCTAACGCCCAAATGCCATGGGAGGAGAGAAGTGCTTCCCTCCTCCCGTCCCTCTTTTCCCATTCTTTCCTCCCCCTTTCCCTCCATGCATGCTAACGTCTCTTTTGAGGCCTCAATCTTGCTAGAGCTTTCTTTAGCCCTATCCACCTCATTTGGAGATTTTTCTATGCTTTCCTTGTTTTCAACACAGATCTCACAGGCCATCTCTTCCTCTACCGTGTCTTTCGCGAAGTTTGGCTAGCTGGGTTCTCAGGCCAAAATTTTCAAAATTAGATCTATGCTTCTTCGCCAGCTTTTGCACGACAAGCGCCTCTTCATTGTGTTCGTCGTCGTTCTCCGTCTTTGTCGCCACTAGTCGTGTTTTCTCCGGACGTCCGCGCATCGGTGCATGGCATGCACGCGCGAGCGAGTGAATCTCACTCGCAGAATTGAACATGTCTACAGTAGTTCAATGCTGGGATGAGTATCTGAATCTGCTTCTGAAGAAACTTAACATATTTGCAGTTTTTGTTTGCTGCAAACTCAAACTGTACCTGGAAACTTTACACTAACATATAAACCACTTACTTTCTGATAAGAATCGAACATCTAAACATTTTATTCGAATCCTGCTCAATTATATTGCCTTACATGAGCAAAATTCCATGATTTCTCTCAAACAGATGTATGCAGGAAATCCTTTTCCTTTCCATCACAGTTTACAATTACTTCCAATTGTACACAATCCAAGTGCCTCAACCAACTTGTATTTATAGACGGTTATATCAAACCGTTTGCAATTTCTAATTACGGACGGTTTGTTTATAACCGTCTATATATTTATAGATGGTTTAAAATAAAACCGTCTGTATTTGTAACGACGGTTAAATTAAACCGACTGGAATTTGGTTTTTCCTGTCGGTTTAAAACAAAAACAACTATAATTTTTTATTTTTTTAATAGACGGTTTTTTAAACTGTCTATAAAAAAACCGTCCATAAATCTCTTTTTTTGGTAGTGTTGGCCGGGCTCTTGAAGACGAACCAGATGTTGATCCCAAAGCAGCTAAAGCCATTTCTCCGAGCCTTTGGATTCGCTCACGGTGGTCGATGGCTTCGTTCTAAGTGGAAGCGCCGACGTCAACAAGAGAGAGAGAGAGAAAGAAGATAGAGAGAAAATGGGATACCATCGCCGTCCTCTTTGTAGTCATGTTACCATCGCCGTGAATTTTGAAGTTTCTGATTTTGTTAGTGAAGTTATTTCACGGTGCTGTTAGTGTATTTACTACGCTGTTAGTGTCCAGCCTATCCTTTTTTAAGTCATGCGGTGGGAGTAACTACAAAACGCTGAGGGACGGAGCCAGAAGTTATTATGGGCAGGGGCCAGTGGCAAAAAAAAATTATTGGTAGGGGCCAATAGGCTAAATTTTTAGTTTTTTAGCTTATATATATATATATATATTTTGAGATTTTTTTTTTTTTTAATCTTAGAAATTTTTTTTTTTTAAGAAAATTGGGGGGGGCCATGGCCCCTGCCAGCCCCCCCCCCCTCCCTCCGTCTCTGACGCTGTAGTTTTAAACCACAGCTTTTGTGCGGTAGTTTACGTGCACTACCGCATAGAAGCGAAATCCGAAAAGAAAATGGTTGGCGAGCAGATTACTAAGGTTCAAGTGTGTTAAAGTGACCCATCAAATTACTAAGGTGTGCCAAAAATGCTACTTTTTCTGATAATACCCTTATTTTTCCTAAAAATTAAAATAAAAAATCCGATAATATCTTTGGGGGTGGCACGCGGCCACTACCAACCGGCACCCACACTTTTTTTTTTTTTTAATTAAGAAATTTTAATTTTAAAGTCTTTTAATTTCTTTAACTTTTTCGATTTCTTTTAAAAAAAAAAATAGTTTTTTTTTATTTTATTTTTTATAATTTTTTTATTTAGATAAGAAGGGTATTATCAGAAAAAGTAGCATTTTTGGCATACCTTGGTAGTTTGATGAGTCACAATAGTATTTAAAAATTCAGGGAGCTATTTTAAAATCAGTTGCCACTACAAGAAATTTGCACATTAGCGGCCAACTTTTTAGCGGCGACACCAAAGTCGCCGCTAAAGACACCTCATTAGCGGCGACATTTAGAGGTCGCCGCTAATGAGTGATCTTTAGCGGCGACTAACCTATCGCCGCTAAAACGTTGCCGCAAATATACATTAGATCTTTAGCGGCGACCATTTGTCGCCGCTATTGACCCATCATTAGCGGCGACCCTTGTTGGTCGCTGCTAATAATGGCTCAATAGCGGCGACAATTGGAGTCGCCGCTATTGACCCTACAAAATAAAAAAAATAATAATAATAAATCACATTCATTAGCGGCGACTTCTATTGTCACCGCTAATGCTAGATCAATAGCGGCGACATTTAGATGTCGCCGCTAATAATTGGTCAATAGCGGCGACAATTGGGGTCGCCGCTACTGATCCTACACGATAAAATAAAATATAAAAAAATAATAAATCATATTCATTAGCGGCGACTTCTAAAGTCGCCGCTAATGCAAGATCAATAGCGGCGACATTTAAATGTCGCCGCTAATAATTGGTCAATAGCGGCGACAATTAGGGTCGCCGCTATTGATCCTACACAATAAAAAAATAGAGAAAAAATAATAAATCATATTCATTAGCGGCGACTTCTATTGTCGCCGCTAATGATAGATCAATAGCGGCGACATTTAGATGTCGCCGCTAATAATTGGTCAATAGCGGCGACAATTAGGGTCGCCGCTATTGATCCTACACAATAAAAAAAAATAGAAAAAAAATAATAAATCATATTCATTAGCAGCGACT
This sequence comes from Alnus rubra, assembly GCA_028654335.1. Taxonomy (NCBI): domain Eukaryota; kingdom Viridiplantae; phylum Streptophyta; class Magnoliopsida; order Fagales; family Betulaceae; genus Alnus; species Alnus rubra. The sequence continues at coordinate 6,023 of JAJPGS010002403.1, forward strand.
TCTATTGTCGCCGCTAATGATAGATCAATAGCGGCGACATTTAGATGTCGCCGCTAATAATTGGTCAATAGCGGCGACAATTAGGGTCGCCGCTATTGATCCTACACAATAAAAAAAATAGAAAAAAAATAACAAATCATATTCATTAGCGGCGACAATTAGGGTCGCCGCTATTGATCCTACACAATAAAAAAAATAGAAAAAAAATAATAAATCATATTCATTAGCGGCGACTTCTATTGTCGCCGCTAATGATAGATCAATAGCGGCGACATTTAGATGTCGCCGCTAATAATTGGTCAATAGCGGCGACAATTAGGGTCGCCGCTATTGATCCTACACAATAAAAAAAATAGAAAAAAAATAATAAATCATATTCATTAGCGGCGACTTCTAAAGTCACCGCTAATGCTAGATCAATAGCGGCGACATTTAGATGTCGCCGCTATTGATCCTACAAAATAAAAAAAAAAAAAATAGGGAAAAGTACACATAACCCCTTCAAACAACCACCTCATTGTCAATGTACCTTCCAAACTACCAATTGTGTCAATGTCCCCCCCTAAACTACCAAAAAATGTCAATGTCCCCCTAATGACAAAAGTGTCATTCATAAAATTATTAAAATAAAATAAAATTATTAAAAAAATATATAAAATAACAAAAATTTCTTCAAAAAAAAAAATAAATTTAAAACTATTTTTTATTTTTTATTTTTTTTTTAAAAAAATAATTTTCAGTTTTTTTTTCTTTTAAAAAAAATTGTTCTTTTTCGTCTTTTTATTTTAATAAAAACTTTTTATTTTAATTTGTTTTATTTTTTAAATAAATAAATAAATTTCTGTTATTTTTTCGTTTTTTTTCTTTAGAAAAAAATTGTTCTTTTTTCGTTTTTTAATTTAATAAAATTTGTTTTTCTTTTTCTTTTTCTTCATTTGTTTTATTTTTTATTCTTTTAGTTTTAATTTTTGAATTTATGAGGATATTTTTGTCTTATTCAAAAAAATTAAGGTCATTTTTGTCTTTTTGTTGGTCTTAGGAGTTACATTGACATTTTTTAGTAGTTTAAGGGAGGACATTAACACAATTGGTAGTTTGTTGGGTACATTGACAATTGAGTGGTAGTTTGAGGGGGTTATGTGTACTTTTCCCAAAAAAATAATAATAATGATAGAATAATAAGATCCTTTTGTAGTGATAGTCTGGTCAATCATGATAGAATAATAGGATCGATAGACCATCTGACCTTGTGCATTAATCTGATCAGATGATCTATCGATCCTATAGATCTATCATGATCGATTGGATGATTTATCAATCCTGTAGATCTATCATGATCGATCGGATGATCTATCGATCCTATTAATCTATCATGATCGATCGGATATTCTACCATGATTGATCAGATGATTTTATCAATCCTATTGATCTACCATGATTGATCAGATGATCTATCGATCCTATTGATCTATCATGATCGATCGGATGATTTATCAATCCTATTGATCTATCATGATCGATCAGATGATCTACCATGATTGATCGGATGATTTATTGATCACATTGATCTACCATGATTGATCGGATGATTTATTGATCACATTAATCTACCATGATTGATCGGATGATCTATTGATCACATTGATCTATCATGATCGATCGGATGATCTACCTTGATTGATCGGATGACGTATTGATCCTATTGATCTATTATGATCGATTGGATGATCTATCATGATCGATTGGATGATCTATCGATCCTATTGATCTATCATGATCGATCGGATTATCTATCGATCCTATTAATCTATCATGATCGATCGGATATTCTACCATGATTGATCAGATGATTTTATCAATCCTATTGATCTACCATGATTGATCAGATGATCTATCGATCATATTGATCTATCATGATCGATCGGATGATTTATCAATCCTATTGATCTATCATGATCGATCAGATGATCTACCATGATTGATCGGATGATTTATTGATCACATTGATCTACCATGATTGATCGGATGATTTATTGATCACATTAATCTACCATGATTGATCGGATGATCTATTGATCACATTGATCTATCATGATCGATCGGATGATCTACCTTGATTGATCGGATGACGTATTGATCCTATTGATCTATTATGATCGATTGGATGATCTATCATGATCGATTGGATGATCTATCGATCCTATTGATCTATCATGATCGATCGGATGATCTATCGATCCTATTAATCTATCATGATCGATCGGATATTCTACCATGATTGATCAGATGATTTTATCAATCCTATTGATCTACCATGATTGATCAGATGATCTATCGATCCTATTGATCTATCATGATCGATCGGATGATTTATCAATCCTATTGATCTATCATGATCGATCAGATGATCTACCATGATTGATCGGATGATTTATTGATCACATTGATCTACCATGATTGATCGGATGATTTATTGATCACATTAATCTACCATGATTGATCGGATGATCTATTGATCACATTGATCTATCATGATCGATCGGATGATCTACCTTGATTGATCGGATGACGTATTGATCCTATTGATCTATTATGATCGATTGGATGATCTATCATGATCGATTGGATGATCTATCGATCCTATTGATCTATCATGATCGATCGGATGATCTATCGATCCTATTAATCTATCATGATCGATCGGATATTCTACCATGATTGATCAGATGATTTTATCAATCCTATTGATCTACCATGATTGATCAGATGATCTATCGATCCTATTGATCTATCATGATCGATCGGATGATTTATCAATCCTATTGATCTATCATGATCGATCAGATGATCTACCATGATTGATCGGATGATTTATTGATCACATTGATCTACCATGATTGATCGGATGATTTATTGATCACATTAATCTACCATGATTGATCGGATGATCTATTGATCACATTGATCTATCATGATCGATCGGATGATCTACCTTGATTGATCGGATGACGTATTGATCCTATTGATCTATTATGATCGATTGGATGATCTATCATGATCGATTGGATGATTTATCGATCCTATTGATCTATCATGATCGATCAGATGATCTACTATGATTGATCAGATGATCTATCGATCCTATTGATCTATCATGATCGATCAGATGATCTACTATGATTGATCAGATGATCTATCGATCATATTGATCTATCATGATTGATCGGATAATCTATCGATCACATATATCATACCACGTTCCATCATATAGATTGTACCACGATCGATCACATGTATCGTACCACAATCGATCACATAGATCGTACCACGTTCCATCACATAGATCGTACCACGATCGATCACATGTATCGTACCACGATTGATCACATAGATCGTACCACGTTGCATCACATAGATCGTACAACGATCGACCACATAAATCGTACCACGATCGATCACATAGATCGTACAACGATCGACCACATAAATCGTACCACGATCGATCACATAGATCGTACAACGATCGACCACATAAATCGTACCACGATCGATCACATGTACAGTACCATGATTGATCACAAACTATTAATTATGTCAATGTTCCTCCTAAAATTATCAAAAAAAATGTCAATTTTCTCTCATAATGAAAAAGGACACCATTGATAAAATTATTAAAATTAAGAAAAATAGAAAATAACAAAAAATTATAAATAAATAAATAAATAAAAACTGGTTTTAATTTTTTTTTAATTTTCTATTTTTTTTAAACAAAAATTTGTTTAATTATTTTTTAATATATATATATATATATATATATATATATATATATATATATATATATATATAGATTATTTTCGAATTTATAAGTGATTGGAGCCATTTTGGAAGAAAACGACTCTAAATTTTGGGGTCCTGCAGCAAAAAAATTTCAAATTTTTTGAATTTTAATTTTTTTTAAACAAAAATGTTTTTTTCATTTTATTTTTTTTTTCTTTAATTTGTTTTTTAAAATATATATTTTTTATTTTATTTTTAGATTATTTTTAAATTTATTTTTCTTAAAAATTGGTTCTAAATTTTGGAGTACAGTGCGCGGGACACGAAATTTTCGCGTCCCGCGCGCACAGCCAAAACAAAATGCAAAGTTTTGAATTTTTTGTTTTTTTCTCCTTTTCACACACTCATAAGTATCTCATCTCTCTTAATCTCTAGAGACAGAATATTTCTTTCTTTACTCTTTCTATCTGATCCGTCTCTCATCTCTCCATAGCTCTCCATGGTTTTCTTTTCTCTCTTTCTTTCTTCTTTCTTGTTCTTCTTCTCTCTTCTTCTTCTTTCTCTCCCGACGACCACCACTGTGCATCTCAAGAGACCCAGCTGTGGGTCTCTTGAGACCCACGTCCCTGGGTCTCTCAAGAGACCCAGCCGTGGGTCTCTCAAGAGACCCACAGCAGGGTCTCTCAAGAGACCCAGCGCTGGGTCTCTCAAGAGATCCAGCCGTGGGTCTCTTGAGAGACCCTGCCGTGGGTCTCTTGAGAGATCCAGCCGTGGGTCTCTTGAGAGACCCACGTTCTGGGTCTTTTTTTTTTGTATTTTGAATGCTTAATGCATTTTTTTTTTGGCCCTTTCTTTTGTATTTGCATGCTTAATGCATTTTTTTTTTTTTTGGCTTTTTTTGTTGGATTCTGTGTTAATTTGAATGTGAATGTTGATTATAAGAATAGTAACAAGTAAAAATTAGGACTTTGTTTGGTAATTTTTCATGTTTCTTTGCTTATTATGAAGTCAATCGCAGTCCTCTCAAGAGACCCACGTCCTGGGTCTTTCTTTTGTATTTGCATGCTTAATGCATTTTTTTTTTTTTGGCCCTTTCTTTTGTATTTGCATGCTTAATGCAGTTTTTTTTTTTTTTTTTTGGCTTTTTTTGTTGGATTCTGTGTTAATTTGAATGTTAATGTTGATTACAAGAATAGTAACAAGTAAAAATTAGGACTTTGTTTGGTAATTTTTTATGTTTCTTTGCTTATTATGAAGTTATTCGCAGTCCTGGGTCTTTTTGATGGGTTTTTCTTTTATTTCTTTTTTATTTCTTTTTTTCTTTATTTCTTTTTTTTTTTTAATTTTTTTTATTATCATTAGCGGCGACCCGTATGTCGCCGCTAATAAGTTTTTTTTTTTTTTTTTTTAATTTTTTCATATCATTAGCGGCGACCCATTTGTTGCCGCTAATAATGTTTTTTTAATTTTTTTCATATCATTAGCGGCGACCCGTATGTCGCCGCTAATGATAGCACATTAGCGGCCACATTTGGTGTCGCCGCTAATGATAGATCATTAGCGGCGACAATGACCTCCATTCTATAATTTTTTTGCGGCGCCAAAAAATATTATTAGCGGCGACATTTGTCGCCACTATTGAGCGAACATTAGCGGCGACTTTATATGTCGCCGCTATTGATCTTTAGAGGCGGAGTATATGCGGCGACTGCATTAGCGGCCACATGTCGCCGCTATTGATCAATAGTGGCGACAAAAAGACTTTTAGCGGCGACAAAAAGTCGCCGCTAATGATCTTTTTTTTTGTAGTGTGCTAATTTAGAGTACCTTTTTTTTATATTTTTTTCCTAAATTTATCTATTCATATCCCCTTAAGTTTAGGGAAATTCAGCCCTCATCAAATTAAATTTCTAATTCCGTCCTGCTTGAGAGGTCATCCATACTACGAATTATCTTGAGCAATATTAGTTTATAATTAGCGGAAGTTTACTTAGTAATTTGATAAAGAATAATGCTGCTTCATAAACAAAATAAAAGGCATATTGCCACATACATATCAGGGTTGACTATCATGGAACAAAAAATGAGAAACACGATTGCAACTAAAAAGAAGACTAAAAATCAAGTGATTACTATTTTGTATGAACACTAGTCCTACAGATCGAGCTCTTGCAGCTATATAGAAATAAAGCACCAGTACTTATTTTCAGCATTGCCTTTATTGCTACAATCTCACGATTCCTTCACAACAACCAATCCCATGCATGATTTACTCATTCTGATATGGAAAGTGAGTTACATTTCAACATCAACAAATCTAGCTATATCTCTCATTCACAATTAATTGACTCCTCAGTTTTTATGATTTCGATGGGAAGGAAGACGTCTGTCAAAACAGTCTTTGATTGCAAAGAAGCCTGGAGCAATTTCACACCCTACCATCAAACCAGATAAATTAAGAAGCAAAATAGTTATAATATGTAATAATAATACTCCTAATTTAACGACTTTGTTGCTCGATGTTTACCAAAAAGAATGAACAAACTAAAAGCAGGGGATGAGTGATGAGTGGCATACCTCATCCATGCCCACATCGACAACTTTCTCCTCAATATCCCCTATATCCTTCACATTAAACTTGGTAAGAAGAGTGGCAAGAATGCTGGAGGAAGAGGGCTTCACCTCCATATCATCCATCACCATGTATGTAACCATCGGTTTCACGTAACCTTCTTCACTATTGGGGGATGCCCTGATTGCTCTTGGTGGGTCTATGAATGTTACGATCCGGTCCATCTTATTGTTGCACAGAGGACAAATTGTGCTATTGTCATCAGCCACGTAACTGCTACAGTTGCTGGAAATGTATGAGTACGGACACCTATACAATTGACGGAATGTTGAGCCAACGTTTGGCAATAGGAGAGGGAGTTTAGCACCAGGCATGACGACGTTGGGTTGCAGCAGAAAGCGTTTGTCTTTGTCTGGTTGGATGTAAGTAACACCCATATTTTCAATGCTCCGGTAGAGGCTTGGCAAGCAGCCTACCATGCCGCCTCCCTCTTTCAGAAGCCTCGTAACAGCTCCGACCGGCAGAGTGAAGATGCTAAAGAGGAAATCAACAAATTCCTTGTCTGCTTCAGCAAAGAGCACCCGTTGCCTCTTCTTGTCTATGAAAAGCTTCAGGCTTAATTTGGTCGTTGCCATGTTTGGTATGTGAATGATGATGAATCTTCCAATGGATTTAGTACGGCAATACTAAAGTATATATATATATATAGCATAGGCCTAAATACATAATTCTATGCCCATGTACATGAAATACGAATTCTCATCATGTATTATTGTACGCTTGAAGTTTTGTATACAATATGTAACTAAAAGATTCAATCTGACTTTTCCTTATTATCATATTTGATTCCAATCAAATTTATGAGTACTTTGAAACAAAATGATAAGGTTCAATTATTAAAGTAAAAAACAGTAAAAGATAAATAATAACTTATGCTTTTCAGTGGTGATACGAAGTAAGACTTAGCAGGCTAAGCTTTAGGGCAACTGAAACATAAAAAGAAAAAGAGGAAAATGATGAGGTTACATGTGCTAATATTAACTTTTGATTTAGAGTTATATATGGAAGTGGCTTTTCATGGAAAAGCAACGGCTAGTGGCTAATCTTTAGTGTCCTTTCATTTCACATGCATGAATTTCTTCGACCTCGTACAATTGCTTTACTTTTGTCGGCTATGAGGGTTCGTACGATATATATGTTTCTCGCATTTTAGCTTTACATTGTAGAAAAAAAAAAACAAAGTGATTCCCAGCTACAAAAGTAAATAAAAATTAGGAAACAATCTGTATAAAATTCTATGGCGGAGAACTTAGATGATCATAAATCCTTCTCAAATCACAATCAGAGAACGAAGGTGATCCTTAGCATATTAATTGGCTCAATTTTCAATGACCATTTTCATAGGTAAGGAATATGAATTTAATTAGATCTCTACCAATTATTTGGATTAATGGCTAGCCATTCGAATAAATAACTACGATTTTTTTATTTTTAAAAAAATTTATCGGTCCGAATAAATAGATTGCTTGAATAGGTATGTATTTGGATCATCTCTGCTGCTCAAATTCAAATGAACCGAAGAGTATTAGGTCCTTGTAAAAGTAATGATATAATTGTTAAAAAAATGTGATAGGACAATTTTGTTCTTACTTTTACAAAAATTGGATACTCTTCGATTCATTTGAACTTGAGAGAATTTGTTTCCGAACTTTACAAAAGGTCATCTCACAATAATTACTAAGAATCGGGATTCAAAGAGCAAGAGGAATAGAATAGATCGACCAAGATGAACATAACTTATTTGAAATTTACATTTCTAGAACTATTTCCTAGGATTCTCTATAAAATAGACGAGAGTGTTTGGTAAACATTTCCAATTTCATTTCTATTTTTTTCACTTATTCTAAAAAAGACAAATCCAAAGCATACTCTCCTTTTTTTTTTTCCTTTTCCTTTTCCTTTTTTATTTTTTGTCACTTTTTATAACACATCAATAATTTTTTATTACTATTTAAATAAAAACTCACTACAAAACAAGACTTTTTCATTTTTTTATAAAACAATTCCAAAATATTTTATACTTTATATCATATCAATCACTTTTTACTATTACTCAAAAAAATAAAAAAAAAATAAAAAAATCCGCAATCACAAATATTTGCCGCACCCCGACTTCTCTTTGCGAAAGTTTCATAAAGCTTTTCTCTCTCTATTTCCTCCCAAGCCTAATAAGTAGCTTGGTTGCCAAGAAACCAAAAGATAGAAAAGTCGTGATGTATAAAAAGTCAAGTGCAAGGTTTTTAGAAAAAAATAAAAGACAAAGAAAAAGATCATAAGTACCATACGTCCAGAATGATAACCAAGGGATAAGTTTACATTTTCAAAAGCTTTTTTTTTTTTTTTTTTTTTTTTTCTAAGGTGTACTACCTTAAAATATAATTGTCCGCTTGTACTATCTCAAAAAAATATTTTCTCTCCAAAATTAAAGTTTATTTTGCAAAGTATTCTAATTTATTTTATTTTCAACTTAATTATAATATGTAAAAAAATTGGACAAAAAATGATGAAAATGTCAATAATAAATGTTATTTTTAACGGTGATGTCATGTCATACTCAATCATCATAAGGCAACATGCGTTTCCTTTTAAAAAATTATTAAAAAATATAAATAGAAAAATAATTATTATTTAAATAAAAATTAAATTAAATTAAAAAAGGTTATATTTTTAATTGTAACTAGGTGCCATGAGTTGGTTGGCACTAAGTGATAGGTCATGGAAGTTTTAGAGTATTTTTAGCAGCCTCATCAAATTTTACTAGTCAAAATAATTAAAAACTATTTTTCTCTATTAAGCTATCCAATTTTTTAAAGCATTCCCAACAGTCTGACCATTTTAGTTATTCATTATCACTATTCCATTCAAATAATCTTTTCTTTTCTTTCTTTCTTTCTTTTTATTTTTTTTCAAAATGGGGTCTATGTGTGATAGATGAGAGAGAAATAAAAAAAAATTAAAAAAAAAAGGAAGAGAGAAATTTTTATTGTTTTGGTGAGTGAACAATGCTCACTATTATTTGTGAGTATTGTTCTCTCACCATATTTTTTTTCCACCAAATTGGTGAGGTTGCTGGTGACTTATTTTGGATCATTTTAACAAATTAGCTCATCAAAAAAGCCAAAAATTTATTTTTGTGAGTCTACTAAGAATGCGCTTAAGTAGCATAGACCTAAGTTGACAAAGATTATCTCAATTTCATTTGAAATAAATATTATCTAATTTATAATCATAATTTAAAGTTTGTGCATTTAACAGTATATATAATGTCACATTATTTTATTTTTTTTAAAAGACGTGCCAACATTGATGTTATGTACACAATTAGATCCATCAATTTTAAATTCTGACCATAAAATGAATAGTTTTTAGACTTTTGTATTTGCTTTCAATTTACATTTGATGAAAAATGTATTTGGGATTACATATTTTATCACGCATTAGAACGAAAAGTTTAAGATATTCCGAATATGCAATGAAGTTGGTTTAACTTTTAAAGCATTATTTACCGGGCATGGGAGAAGATTGGTGGGACTCTTTATTTGAAGAAGTTTCTACATTTTGTGCAAAAAAAAAATATTGTTGTCCTCAATATGAATGATCTGTACTAACCCCAGTCCTGACGAAAAGCTCAAAGCATAAAAAATTCACATCGATCATAAAGTGCAAAGCTTTGTTATACTATTATATACAAGCAACTCCAAGAACTTAACAGTCGTTTTGATGAGGTGAATTACGAATTATTACTTTGTGTTACGTGTTTTGAGTCCAGATGACTCATTTGATGCTTTTAACAATGAGAAATTATTTCATCTTGCTCAATTTTAACCATATGATTTTTTAGCACTTCAATTTATCACAGTGGATAATCAGCTTGAAACATATATTATTGACATGTGTTCTACTGATGAAGAATTCGCAACAACTCAAAGGGATTAGATTAGACAACTTGATGAAAAGATGGTAGAATTGAAAAAATATATTGTGTATCTATTGGTTTATTTATTGGTGACATTATCATTAATTCTGCTAGTTGCGATAGCTGTTGTTGAAAGAGCATTTTTAGCAATGAATATTATTAAAATCATTTATTTAACCGAAAGAGAGATCAATGGATGAATGATCGTCTGATTACATACATTGAGAAATATATATTCAAGACTATCAGCAATGAATAAATTATACAACGATTTCAAAATATGAAGACTCATCGAATACAATTGATTAAATTAACACTAGGCGTGACAAACTAAATTGCAATTTACAATGTTTATCAATTTCGTTAGGTATATTATTTAATATTTTTAATCAATTTTTGGACAACTTTATTTTTTAAATATTTAGCCATCTAAACTAAAATCTTGACTATATCACTATACGAAAGATTCATATGAATATTCTCTCGAAATTAATTGAATGCATTTTTTCAACAAAGTTATAATATAGTAATTATCATATTTGACTCTAACCAAATTTATGAGTTTAACAGAAGATGATAAAGTTCAATAATTAAACTATGACACATTATTACGTCCTAAAAAATTTGTAGAAGGTATAATAACTTTAATGCTTTTTTGAGTTGGTATACGGAAGTGGCTTTTTAAGGAAAAGTAAGACGTACGAGCTTTAGGTTGAAACTGTTGCATAAAGAAAAGTTAAAAAGTAAAAAGAACAAAAGCACTAATTAATAAAAGTCATTTCATAAATTGCGTAGGTCCCATGACGCAATTGGCATTGATTTGTAAAGTGACAAAAGTCGTACACAATTAAATTTCCAATTACATAAAATATGATGGCCATGCATGCATGAACCCCAGCCGTCATCCATATGCTATAATGATTTTCGCCGGAAGGAAGACGTCGGACAAAACAGACTTTGATTGCAGAGAAGCCTCGAGCAATTTCACACCCTAAACATTAAACAAAATAATTAAAAGAAGCAAAATAGTTATATTAATTTTTAATATTAATATTAACAGCTGACAGAAAAAGAAGCAATTTGTTAATTGTAATGATGCACAGAAAGCAAGGGACGAGTCATGATCAGTGGCATACCTCATCCATGCCCACATCGACCACTTTCTCCTCAATATCACCTATTTCCTTCACATTAAACTTGGCAAGCAGAGAGACAAGAGTGGCGGAGGACAAGGCCAACACCTCCAGATCATCCATCACCATGTACTTAACCATCCCTACCACGTAACCTTCCTCACTAGATCTAGAGGAGGATGCCCTGATTACGCTTGGTGGGTCTATGAATGTCACGGTTTGGTCCATCTTGGAGTTGCACTTGGGACAAATTGTGCCGTCGTCATCCGCAACGTAACTGCTACAGTTGCTGTACTTGTATTGGTTCGGACACTTGTACAAATGACGGAATGTTGAGCCGACGTTGGGCAACAGGAGAGGGACTTTAGCACCAGGCATGACAACGTTGGGTTCTAACAGGAAGCGTTTGTCTTTGTCTCGTTGGATGTACGTGACACTCATATTTTCAATGCTCCGGTAGAGGCTTGACAAGCAGCCTACCATGCCGCCTCCCTCTTTCAGAATCCTCGTGACAGCTCCGACCGGCAGAGTGAGAATGCTAAAGAGGAAATCAACAAACTCTTTGTCTGCTTCAGCAAAGAGCACCCGTCGGCTCTTTTTGTCTATGAAAAGCTTCAGGCTTACCTTAGTTGCTTCCATTTTTGCGGTGTCAATGGCGATCGATGAATCTTCGAATGGATTCAGTCTATTGGCCGAATTGGCTTTTAAAGTCTCTGGTCTACGCTTTCCATATTGGCAGCCCCAAATAGTATAAAGTAATCCTATAAATTGTGTAGGTCCTACGATGTGATCGACATTAATTTGCAGGATTAAGAAAGTCTCAATAGCATAACTCTATGCCCATCAAGTAATATATATGATTCTCCCCATGATTAATTATACGCTTGAAGTTGTGTATACTGTACGTACAATAAGTAAAAGATTCAATCTTACTTTTTCTTTAGAATTTACTTGAATGTAGTTTTTCAATGAAGTAATGAATTTTCATTATCATATTTGGTTCCAGTCGAATTTCTGATCAGTTTGAAACAAATGATCGATAATTAAGGTTCAATTATTAAATTATGATATGTAATAACTTATGCGCTAAGAAAATAAAAAATAAAAAAGATACATAATAACTTATGCTTTTCAGTGGTAGTACGAAGTGGCTCTTCAAGGAAAAGCAAGACTTAGCAGCTAAGCTTTAAGATGAAATTGTTAGATGTTGAGAAAAAGAAAAGAAAAGGAAACATAGATTTATTTATTTTTTTTAAAAAAAATAAATAGAGAAATGCGCGCCCCTCACAAACTTTTAAGTATTTATTCTCAAGTGTTCATTCCCTGACGTAAAAATCATTATTAAATATTACATGTACTTTCATTTGTTATTTAAATGGTAATTTGTAATACTATATATGTCATATATTAATAAACGCTTGAAAGTGTGCGTATGTTTGGTGTTAGACACCTACGTCCACCACTACAAATTAGCCCCAAGAGTTACATTGTGTTCAATAACTTGATTGTTTACAATACATAGGTCTTTATTTATAGTTGAATAAGTCGACTTATACAAGTAAATATAAATCAATTTATACAAGGAAACATAAATCGACCTAAATTAGAAAATATAAATCAATAATATTAAATTCAAAATATGTTTAGGATATATTCTAACATCCCCATCAAACTCAAGGTGAAAAATTATGAAAACTTGAATTTGAAAATAGAAACCGGAGGTTGGTGATGAAGACTGACAGACGCTGCCGAAGGAGACAAGAGGCTGGCAAGCAACATGTGACATCCGGTGGTAAAGACTAATAAAACGCTGTAGGAGGAGACGAGAATGGCCGGCAGAAGGCCAGTGACGATGACAGGTGATAGTCAATGGTGAAGACTGTTGACACATGCTGACTTGGGCCTAAAACTAAAAAGGGAATGATTCACTTTTTTCTTTTTTCTTTTGAAAAGGGGTCGACTGTTGGCCAAGAACTAAAAATGGGCCAATTGCAGGCCATGAATCAAAGAGGGTCGACTCCGGGCCAAAGTAAAAAAATGAGTGCGCCACACTTGGGCTGTTGTCAAGTTGGCGCACCGAACCCGAATCGCGCAGGGTGTGCAGGATGTGATCTACATTTTCTTCTCTCTTTTTTTTTATACCTTCTGGAACCCACTAGATGGGTTCGGATCTAGTGCATGCAGGTACACTATAACTCTTTTGAGCTTGGCTGATTTGGGTTTTGATTTGGTGTGGGCGAGTACAGGAGAGCTTGTGAGCATGGCTGATGGGCATGATCTGGAGTGGGTGAGTCCATCAAAAGGAGAGTAGGACCTAGGGTTGCGATCCAGTGTAGGGCGCGCAGTAGAAGGAGAATAGACATGCGGTCTGCGATCCAGTGTGACGTACGCACGATGCAAATGCGGGTTGAGATCTAGTGTGATGCGCAAGAAGTAGGACAGATGAGCTCGGGCGTGTGTAGGTGCGTGGGAGGGATTTCACGGTGCGTGGAGATACCTGGAGGTGCGTGGCTTGTCCATATATACATATTGTCTCTGAACTCACCTGTTCATTATTAGTTATCAGAGAAGGCCTGGATGGTAGAAATCCATGTAGAGTACTAGTGCATGAAGGGACCGGTAGGAACTCTGGAGGAATCACCTCCGTGATGGAGATCGAGTAGAAAATGTCAATGACCTTTTATCGAAGGCTACAAGAAAATGACTTTGATATTATGTTGAAATTTGTGTATAAATTTAAAATACAATAATAATAGCGAAAGCAATAAAGATAAGGAATTATATGTGGTTCGGTGTTAAACACTTATATTCACCACTTTAAATTAGTCTAAATGGTTACATTATGTCTTATTAATTTGATTATTTACAATACATATAGAAGTTCTTATTTATAGTATAATGAGTCTGATTTATACAAGTAAACCCAAATCGACTTATACAATAAAATACAAATCGATTTAGATTATAAAATATAAATCAATTATATTATATTCAGAATATATTTTAACCCGTAACACTCCTTAAAAGAAAAAGATAAACGCAATCTATGAACATAGCTTATTTGGAATTGACATTTCGAGAGCTGTTTCCTAGGATTCTCTATAAAGGAAGTCTCTTTACAAAAATTTCATATAAAGTTCTTTTCTCAATATATATTTTCCCTTGCCTAGCTACGTACTAATTAATAGCTTAGTTGCCAAGAAATCAAAAGAAAAGTTGTGACGTATAGAAAGTAAAGCGGGATTTGACAAGGATCGTGAGCCATCTGAAACTGGTCGTGGCTTTCTACTGTCTTAAATGAGGATTAGGAATTTTGTTTTGAATGAGGATTAGGAATTTCGTCCATGAGTCAAAAATAATAGGAAAAAATTTGACGTTTTTTAGTTTATTATGTTTGGCGTTCAATGCTGATGAATCATTCTCTTCTTGGAAGATACAAAGACCTTGATTTGTGCAAATTTTTTATAAAAATTATTCTCTAATCATAATGTTATAGGGAGAAAGTAGTGCGAAGTCCATTTCACATAAAGCAATGGTGAATAATTAAAAAAAAAGGACCAATATTGTAATTTATGTTATTTTAAAATTAATAATAATTTATCAAAAAATGGACATAAGAAATGATGAAAACTTCAATAATCGTGTAAGAAGAAAGAAGCAGAACAATTAAATCTCCAAAAGAAAAATTGTTAAAATATATATATTTTTTAATTTAAACATTTGATATAAATAGTAGTTTAATAAAGTATTATAGGGTATAGGTTAATGGTGAACTACCCTATCCTTATTAGGAACAAGCTTAATATATAGTTGTTTGGTTGTCAAGATATAGGATTAAATTGATTAGTGTTTGGCTATTTATACTGTCTGTTTGGTTACAAGAATAGGACATTTTTTGTTTTAGATTAAGGATATGATAATCCTGTTTAATTATCATTGTTCTAGTTAATTGGTTATGAGAATAAGGTGATCCTTATCCCTGTTAGCGTAATACATAATGGCCTCATATTAGAATTCTCACCAATAAGAGGATATATATCTCGCTTAACTCACGATCGGGTTGATCATTCGAGCTCCTTTAAATCCATCCAACAAGCTATTATTAGCAAGCATGTCCAAGAACAAAGTTCGAACTGTCATTATTCAGGATTTCCGCATAATAAAACTGGAATTTCTCCTACTTGTTCCTTTTAAGTTCGAAAACATTGATGGCAAGTTGGCAAAAATTTAACAAACATTAATTGTTGACGAACTGCCGAACTACGTTAAATTTGTGCCGTACTTCTTTTTCGATCTCTCTTTTCATTCCATATTATTCATCATTGTTTTTCACTGTAATTAACAACAGTAGATAAACCAACCAGTAAAAGTAGTTCATCTTCTGTCCTAACTTATAAACTTCTACCCTTAATTAACATATAGGAGGTGTTAGTTGTGATAAAGGTAACAGGTCAGAGTTGGAGTTCCTTTCATCAGAATTTTCAAATGTCTAAATATTGATAATTGTTATGATACAATTTGATAAAAAGTTTGACTTTTGTTTCTTACACATGTGGCAACCTTTTTTGCACTGTTGATTTAGGTTTGCTAATTGAATAAGGAAGAGAGTTACAAGAGAGGATCATTCTCACATCTGATTCGAAAGGAAGAAGAAGTAGGCAATCATATTAATGAAAAAGAGGTGGACTCCCCAATATTAGACCCAAATCAAACATAAACAACGCTGAAATATAAACAAAAGATAGGAAATGAGACAAATTAATGACCTGGTCCTTTCAAAAGGCTGCATAAGGCAGTTTCAAAAGTGAAAGGAAAACAGATTAGGACAAGCCCAACTACATCCCACTTGAGACCTGCAACAGCTACCAAAAGACGGCAGCAACAGTAAGAACACTGTTAAAGTCCGGAAAAAGGACCTCAGACAAGAGAAAGAACGCTGTTAAAGTCTAAAAAAAGGACCGCAGACAAGAGAAAACCTAACACAATACAGAAGTTTTCCATAAAGGAAAACAATATTCCAAGCATTAAAAAAACACGTACAATAGATCAAAACAACAACAGAAAACCGGCTAAGGAAAATGGAGCGGAAGCTACTAGCTAGCACTGGCGTGTGAGGACCACGTGCCACCGCTGGATGGCCCCTCGCTAGTAGGGAATGCAGGATCCGCCCACTTGAACCACCAAAAGCCGTTGTGGAGGAAATTTAGAAGGGAAGACGTGGTCGACACGCGCCGGAAAGGGAGACACACTCCCTAGCGTGTGCAGGCCACACGCCAATGAGGAGGCAGTGGTTGAAGACATGATGGCCATCTGTGGAGACGGAGAACGCCGGCGAACCCATTGGTGAGACACATGTTGTGCAAAACCAAAAAAAGAAGCACAGATCTAAATCCAAAGATTTCAACTTACAACCTATCCAAAAATCACAAAAAACACAGTAAGAAGAAAAGGGGAAAACCGATTGGCTCTGTGTTGATGATATTGAAAGCAGAAAAAACGTAAAAGCCACCGAATAAACCAGCATGATAGTCACCTCCAAAGAGGCGGAAAGTCCATGAAAGGATGGAAAGGGGAGTTTTATGCTTCCCTTCCATGGCCTTTGATGCAAAAGGTGGATGGATGGATAACCTCGTAAGAGGCAGGGATTACAGATCGAGTGGTCATGCATGAGCATAATTGGTCATGCATGTTGTCTTAAATTTGGTGGGTATCAAGTGATGAGTTGAGAAGGGATTAGGATAATTAGTTGGAAGAAATAAAATGTTTGAACTCCTTTTGTGTTACTTATTCTGGCCCAAAGAAAATACTTGGAAGTTAAGTACTCCAGCCGGGATTACTCTTGGCCAAATAAAAAAATAAAATAAGAATGATAAAAATTAAGCAAACATATATAGTAATTCTGTTAGTTTATCACTTTTTCTAAAAGTTTAGGTTTATAGGAAGAGATAAGTTTAAGGGTAAAGTCTACGTACCCTACTCAAACTACGTATCAGTACCCAATTGATAATGTCTCTACCCGAGGAAAAAAAAATCAATTTGGACAATCTCCCTTTCACGTGAAGGTTCAAACTTTCTTTTAATAAGTGAGGTCCAACACGTGCAATGTTTAATTGAAATTAGGGTGAATTGATGGAGTCAAGGTTCGAACTCAGAACATTTGACTCTAATACAATGATAAATCACCGTTTTTCTTAAAAACTTAAATTGATAGGAAGAATTAAATTTAATCATTTAATAATACTTAAACAAAGTGATGTAACTTTGATAGCCGAGTCATTAATTGTCATGTTAGGCATGCAAAATAAGGTCAAGGAATGCTAGAACTCCTTTTAGTATTCTTTTGATGTCCATCTAGAATGACATAAATGTAATAAAAAAAAATTTAAAATTGCATCCATGTCATCCAAAAGGATATAGATATAATTTTTTTATTACATTTATGTCATTCCAGATGGACACCAAAAAAATACTAAAAGAAACTCTAACATTCATCAATAAGGTCAGGTTCGTCTCAGCCCAATCAAATTTTCCTAAGTTACACCTCAAAAGCCAAGCTCACTTTGGAGTTGAGAGCAATGATGGAACTAAAGGGATGGCCCCTTTAAAAAATAAATAAATAGTTGTCAAAAAAATTTGTTAGAAACAAAATTATTTTAGATTATTTTTCTTTTTTCTTTTTTTTTTTTCTTTTTTTTTTTCTTTTTTTTTTTTTTTTAATTTTGGCCCCTCAAATGATTTTTCAATACAATTCGGTCCTCGTCAAATTAAATTCTTAAATCCTTCCCTGCTTGAGAAGTCATCCATAGGACCATACTACAAAATATCTTCGGCAATATCAGTTTATAATTAACATAAGTTTACGTACTAATTTGATAAAGCATAATGCTGCTTCATAAGCACAATAAAAGGCATATTGCCACGTACGTTCCAGATTTGACTAACATGGAACATAACGTCAATCATGGAACAGAAAATGAGAAACATGGTTGCAACTAAAAGGCAACACCAAATTGGCAATCACATGATTACTAATTTACTCTTTTGTATGAACAGCACTAGTCTTACAGTGCTCTTGCAGCTAGAAATAAAGCACGCTGTTTTTCAACATTGTCTTGGTTGCTATAATCTTATGATTTTTTTTTTTCTTCTTTAATCTTATGATTCATTCACAACAATCAATACCTTGATCTACACATTCTGATGACACGCGGGATATCTCCCCGTCGTATCACATTCTCAATTGAGTCCTCAGTTTTAATGATCTCGGCCAGAAGGAAGACATCAGTCAAAACAGTCTTTGAATGCAAAGAAGCCTCGAGCAGTTTCATTCCCTAGCCATCAAACCAGATAAAGAAGCAAAATAATTATCAAATACCCTAAATTTAACGACTTTGTTGTTCAATGTACGTTTACCAAAAATAATTAACAAATTAACTGATCGACAGCAAAAGAAGCAATTTGGTAGTTGCAATGCACAGAAATTAAAGCAGGGGATGAGTCATGAGTAGCATACCTCATCCATGCCCACATCGACCACTCTCTCCTCAATATCATCTATATTCTTGACATTAAACTTGTCAAAAAGAGAGACAAGAGTGGTGGGGGAAGAGGGCGTCACCTCCAGATCATCCATCACCATGTATGTAACCGTCCCTTTCACGTAACCGTCCTTACTACTGGAGGATTCCCTGATTGTGCTCGGTGGGTCTATGAGTGTTACAATCTGGTTCATCTGATGGTGGCAATAAGGACAAATTGTTCTGTCTACATCAGTCACGTAATTTATACAGGTGTTGAATTTGCTTGTGTTCGAACACCTATACAATTGACGGAATGTTGACGCAATGTTTGGCAATAGGAGAGGGACTTTAGGACAGACCATTACTTTAGGTTCTAACAGGAAGCGTTTGCTTTTGTCTGGTTTGATGTGAGTAACACTCATATCTTCAACGCTTTGGTAGAGGCTTGGCAAGCTGCCTACCATGCCGCCTCTCTCTTTCAGAAGCCTCGCGACAACTCCAACGGGCAGAGTGAAAATGCTTAATAGGAAATCAACAAATTTCTTGTCTGCTTCAGCAAAGAGCACCCGTCGGCCCTTCTTGTCCATGAAAAGCTTCAGGCTTATTTCGGTTGTTGCCATGTTAGCTAGGTATGTGGATGATGATGAATCTTCGAATGGGTTCAGTATGGCAACAACCCTCAATAGGCTTGTCTTTAAAGTCTTTTGTCCTACACAGATCGAATTCGCTCTGGCAAGTGCCTTCTTTTATATGCTTTCCATTGGCAGCCCCAAATAGTACAAAGTACCCATTATAATTTTCCAGATCTACATAACAAAATTAAGCTCTAAGTTTAAAAGAAAATAAAAAGGATTCCTATAAATTGTGCGGGTCCAATGATGTGATTCACATTAATTTGTAGGATTACGAAAGTCTTAATAGCATACGCCTAAATTCATAATCCTATGCCCATATATGTACATGAAATACCATGATCACCTTCTAATATAATTCTCACCATGTATTGTACGCTTGAAGTTGTGTAAATTAAATAAATCAAGTCTAGAATCTGTTCTTATCTTTCATCATAATTTCTAGAAAATTAAATAAATCAAGTCTAGAATCTATTCTTCTCTTTCATCATAATTTCTAGAAAATTAAATAAATCAAGTTTAGAATCTATTCTTATCTTTCATCATAATTTCTAAAAAATTAAATACATCAAGTCTAGAATCTATTCTTCTCTTTCATCATAATTTGGGTCCTTGAATAAGTTACTAAGAACATACAATGAAAATTAATTTTATCAATTTTATGTGTTCATTTGTTATTGTTTTGTAATGTACGTAGAAAAAAGGATGGACAAGACTAGGATGACAAAGACTCGAGGTACGAGGGAATACAAAGAGGGATGTAGATCATTTGTGGCATTTGCAGTTAGTAACTGTAGAACACCTGATGGTAAAATCTACTGCCCCTGTAAGTCGTGTTGAAATAACCAGTGCCACTCGCCCGATTATGTCCTTGAGCAATTTCACACCCTAAACATCAAACAAAATAATTAAAAGAAGCAAAATAGTTATATTAATTTTTAATATTAATATTAACAGCTGACAGAAAAAGAAGCAATTTGTTAATTGTAATGATGCACAGAAAGCAAGGGACGAGTCATGATCAGTGGCATACCTCATCCATTCCCACATCGACCACTTTCTCCTCAATATCACCTATTTCCTTCACATTAAACTTGGCAAGCAAAGAGACAAGAGTGGCGGAGGACAAGGCCAACACCTCCAGATCATCCATCACCATGTACTTAACCATCCCTACCACACTACAAAAAACTCTACAATTGGCCGCGTGTCTACAGTACCTGTTACTGTAGACACGCGTCCAATTAGCCACGTGTATACAGTACACGTGGCTAGAAGGGGGCGCATCACAGTTGGCCGCGTGTAATTAATTACACGCGGCCAATTGGCCGCGTGTAATTTATACACGCGGCCAGTTGGCCGCGTGTAATTTTTACACGCGGCCAGTTGGCCGCGTGTATTTTTACACGCCGCCAATTGGCCGCGTGTATTTTTACACGCCGCCAATTGGCCGCGTGTATTTTTTACACGCGGCCAGTTGGCCGCGTGTATTTTTTACACGCGGCCAGTTGGCCGCGTGTATTTAATACACGCGGCCAATTGTTTTTATCAAATATATATTAATAAAAATAAATTTTATTAAATTTTGTATATGGCCACGTGTATTAAAATACACGTGGCTAATTGTTTTTATTAAATATATATATATATATATATTAATATATCTATATATACGTATAATATAATTGGCCGCGTGGCTTTAAGCCACGCGGCCAGAATTTCTGAATATATATTATATATATATATTAATATATGTATATATACGTATAATATAATTGGCCGCGTGGCCTAAAGCCACGCGGCCAGAATTGCTGAAGGCAGTGGCGCGCGGGAATTGTCCCGCGCGCCACTGAACGTACAAGAATTTCAAACGAAAAAAAAAAAAAAAAAACGTTATATACACGTTCTAGCTCTCTCTCTCTCTATCGTTCTCTCTCTCTCCTCCATTTTTGGTTGCTCTCTCTCTCTCTCTCTCACGATGTGTTCTCTCTCTCTGTATCTCTCTCTCTCTCTCTCTCTCTCTCTCTCTCTCTCTCTCTCTCTCTCTCTCTCTCTCTCTCTCTGTCTCTCGCTCTCCCTCTCTCTCTCTCTCTCTCTGTCTCTCGCTCTCCCTCCCTCTCTCTCTGTCTCTCGCTCTCTCTCTCTCCTCTGTATCGCTCGCTCTCTCTCTCTCTCTCTCTCTCTCTCTGTCTCTCGCTCTCCCTCTCTCTCTCTGTCTCTCGCTCTCTCTCTCTCCTCTGTATCGCTCTCTCTCTCTCTCTCTCTATCTCTCGCTCTCTGTCTCTCGGTCTCTCTCTCTCTGTATCTCTCTCTCGCTCTCTGTCTCTCGCTCTCTCTCTCTCTGTCTCTCTCTCTCTCTGTATCTCTCTCTCTGTCTCTCTCTCTCTGCATCTTTCCTCTTTTTTTTTTCTTTTTTTTTTTTTTTTCCTTTTTTCTTCTTCCAGTTATTATATTTTTTTTCCTCTAAAAATAAAGAACTAAATTAAAAATACAATCAATTATTTAAAAAATAATTAAATACAGATTTAAATTAAATAAAAAATTATTTTTTAATTTTTTTTTAAAAAAAACATATTGCCACGTGCATAATAATACACGCGGCCAACTGTTGGCCGCGTGTATTTTAATACGCGCGGCCAACTGTTGGCCGCGTGTATTTTAATACGCGCGGCCAACTGTTGGCCGCGTGTATTTTAATACGCGCGGCCAACTGTTGGCCGCGTGTATTTTAATACGCGCGGCCAACTGTTGGCCGCGTGTATTTTAATACACGCGGCCAATTGGCCGCGCGTATTAAAATACACGCGGCTAATTGCGCAGTTAGTCTCAACCGGGTTGGCCGCGTGTATTTACGTGGCGACTTGCACGCGGCCAACAGTTCGCCACGTGTACAGTGACCGTACACGTGGCGACCTGCAAGTGGCGAAAAACAATTTTTTTTGTAGTGCCACCTAACCTTCCTCACTAGATCTAGAGGAGGATGTCCTGATTACGCTTGGTGGGTCTATGAATGTCACGGTTTGGTCCATCTTGGAGTTGCACTTTGGACAAATTGTGCCGTTGTCATCCGCAACGTAACTGCTACAGTTGCTGTACTTGTATTGGTTCGGACACTTGTACAAATGACGGAATGTTGAGCTGACGTTGGGCAACAGGAGAGGGACTTTAGCACCAGGCATGACAACGTTGGGTTCTAACAGGAAGCGTTTGTCTTTGTCTCGTTGGATGTACGTGACACTCATATTTTCAATGCTCCGGTAGAGGCTTGACAAGCAGCCTACCATGCCACCTCCCTCTTTCAGAATCCTCGTGACAGCTCCGACCGGCAGAGTGAGAATGCTAAAGAGGAAATCAACAAACTCTTTGTCTGCTTCAGCAAAGAGCACCCGTCGGCTCTTTTTGTCTATCAAAAGCTTCAGGCTTACCTTAGTTGCTTCCATTTTTGCGGTGTCAATGGCGATCGATGAATCTTCGAATGGATTCAGTCTATTGGCCGGCTTGGCTTTTAAAGTCTCTGGTCTACGCTTTCCATATTGGCAGCCCCAAATAGTATAAAGTAATCCTATAAATTGTGTAGGTCCTACGATGTGATCGACATTAATTTGCAGGATTAAGAAAGTCTCAATAGCATAACTCTATGCCCATCAAGTAATATATATGATTCTCCCCATGATTAATTATACGCTTGAAGTTGTGTATACTGTACGTACAATAAGTAAAAGATTCAATCTTACTTTTTCTTTAGAATTTACTTGAATGTAGTTTTTCAATGAAGTAATGAATTTTCATTATCATATTTGGTTCCAGTCGAATTTCTGATCAGTTTGAAACAAATGATCGATAATTAAGGTTCAATTATTAAATTATGATATGTAATAACTTATGCGCTAAGAAAATAAAAAATAAAAAAGATACATAATAACTTATGCTTTTCAGTGGTAGTACGAAGTGGCTCTTCAAGGAAAAGCAAGACTTAGCAGCTAAGCTTTAAGATGAAATTGTTAGATGTTGAGAAAAAGAAAAGAAAAGGAAACATAGATTTATTTATTTATTTTTTTTTTAAAAAAAAAATAGAGAAATGCGCGCCCCTCACAAACTTTTAAGTATTCTCAAGTACGTGTTCATTCCCTGACGGAAAAATCATTATTAAATATTACATGTACTTTCATTTGTTATTTAAATGGTAATTTGTAATACTATATATGTCATATATTAATAAACGCTTGAAAGTGTGTGTGTGTATGTTTGGTGTTAGACACCTACATCCACCACTACAAATTAGCCCTAAGAGTTACATTGTGTTCAATAACTTGATTGTTTACAATACATAGGTCTTTATTTATAGTTGAATAAGTCGACTTATACAAGGAAACATAAATCGACCTAGACTAGAAAATATAAATAAATAATATTAAATTCAAAATATGTTTAGGATATATTCTAACATCCCCATCAAACTCAAGGTGAAAAATTATGAAAACTTGAATTTGAAAATAGAAACCGGAGGTTGGTGATGAAGACTGACAGACGCTGCCGAAGGAGACAAGAGGCTGGCAAGCAACATGTGACATCCGGTGGTGAAGACTAATAAAACGCTGTAGGAGGTGACAAGAGAATGGCCGGCAGAAGGCCAGTGACGGTGACAGGTGATAGTCAATGGTGAAGACTTTTGACACATGCTGACTTGGGCCTAAAACTGAAAAGGGAATGAAAAGGGGTCGACTGCTGGCCAAGAACTAAAAATGGGCCAATTGAAGGCCCTGAATCAAAGAGGGCCGACTCCGGGCCAAAGTAAAAAAATGAGTGCGCCACACTTGGGCTGTTGTCAAGTTGGCGCACTGAACCCGATTCGTGCAGGGTGCGCAGGATGTAATCTACATTTTCTTCTCTTTTTTTTTTTTACCTCATGGAACCCACTAGATGGGTTCGGATCTAGTGCATGCAGGTACACTATAACTCTTTTGAGCTTGGCTGATTTGGGTTTTGATTTGGTGTGGGCGAGTGCAGGAGAGCTTGTGAGCATGGCTGATGGGCATGATCTGGAGTGGGTGAGTCCATCAAAAGGAGAGTCGGACCTAGGGTTGCGATCCAGTGTAGCGCGCGCAGTAGAAGGAGAATAGACATGCGGTCTGCGATCCAGTGTTACGTACGCACGATGCAAATGCGGGTTGAGATCTAGTTTGATGCGCAAGAAGTAGGACAGATGAGCTCGGGCGTGTGTAGGTGCGTGGGAGGGATTTCACGGTGCGTGGAGATACCTGGAGGTGCGTGGCTTGTCCATATATACATATTGTCTCTGAACTCACCTGTTCATTATTAGCTATCAGAGAAGGCCTGGATGGTAGAAATCCATGTAGAGTACTAGTGCATGAAGGGACCGGTAGGAACTATGGAGGAATCACCACCGTGATGGAGATCGAGTAGGAGGCTACAAGAAAGTGACTCTAATACTATGTTAAAATTTATGTATAAATTTAAAATATAATAATAATAGCGGAAGCAATAAAGATATGAAATTATATGTGATTCGGTGTTAGACACTTATATTCACCACTTTAAATTAGTCAAAATGGCTACATTATGTCTTATTAATTTGATTATTTACAATACATATGAAAGTTTTTATTTATAGTATAATGAGTCTGACTTATACAAGTAAACCCAAATCGACTTATTCAATAAAATACAAATCGACTTAGATTATAAAATATAAATCAATTATATTATATTCAGAATATATTTTAACCCGTAACACTCCTTAAAAGAAAAAGATAAACGCAATCTATGAACATAGCTTATTTGGAATTGACATTTCGAGAGCTGTTTCCTAGGATTCTCTATAAAGGAAGTCTCTTTACAAAAATTTCATATAAAGTTCTTTTCTCAATATATATTTTCCCTAGCCTAGCTACGTACTAATTAATAGCTTAGTTGCCAAGAAATCGAAAGAAAAGTCGTGACGTGTAGAAAGTCAAGCGGGATTTGACAAAAAGGATCGTGAGCTACCTGAAACTGGTTGCGGCTTTCGATCGACTTAAATGAGGATTAGGGGAATTTTGTCTTGAATGAGGATTAATTAGGAATTTCGTTCATGAGTCAAAAATAATAGGAAAATTTTTGACGTTTTTTAGTTTATTATGTTTGGTGTTCAATGCTGATGAATCATTATCTTCTTGGAAGATACAAATTAAGAGCTTGATTTGTGCAAATTTTTTATAAAAATTATTCTCTAATCAAAATGTTATAGGGAGAAAGTAGTGCGAAGTCCATTTCACATAAAGCAATGGTGGATAATTAAAAAAAAGGAGCAACATTGTAATTTATGTTATTTTAAAATTAATAATAATATATCAAAAAAATAGACATAAGAAATGATGAAATTAAACTTCAATAATCGTGTAAGAAGAAAGAAGCAGAACACTAAAATCTCCATAAGAAGAATTGTTAAAATATATATATTTTTTAATTTAAACATTTGAAATAAATAGTAGTTTAACAAAGTATTATAGGCCAGGGTATAGGTTAATGGTGAAGTACCCTATCCTTATTAGGAACAAGCTTAATATATAGTTGTTTGGTTGTCAGGATATCGGATTAAATTGATTAGTGTTTGGCTATTTATACTGTCTGTTTGGTTACAAGAATAGGACATTTTTTGTTTTAGATTAAGGATATTATAATCCTGTTTAATTACCATTGTTCTAGTTAATTGGTTATGAGAATAAGGTGATCCTTATCCCTGTTAGCGTAATACATAATGGCCTGGCCTTGTATTAGAATTCTCACCAATAAGAGGATATCTCGCTTAACTCAAGATCGAGTTGATCATTCGAGCAGCTAAAGGAGTTTATTAATGAATCCATCCAACAAGCTATTATTAGCAAGCATGTCCAAGAACAAAGATCGAACGGTCTTTATTCAGGATCTCCGCATAATAAAACTGGAATTTCTCCTACTTGTTCCTTTTAAGTTTGAAAACATTGATGGGAATTGAAGTTCGCAAAAATTTAACAAACATTAATTGTTAGTGAATTGCCAAACCATGTTAAATTTGTGTCTTACTTTTTTTTTTATCTCTCTTTTCATTTCATATTATTCATCATTGTTTTGCACTGTAATTAACGACGGTAATTAACGACGGTAGATAAACAAACTGGCAAATGTAGTTCATCTTCTGTCCTAACTTATAAAACTTCTACCACGTAATTAACATGCATATAGGAGGTGTTAGTTGTGATAAAGGGAGGTCAGAGTTGGAGTTCCTTTCATCAGAATTTTCAAATGTCTCAATATTGATAATTGTTATGATACAATTTGATAAAAAGTTTGACTTGTTTCTTAAACATGAAAATTATTTTTTGACTTGTTTCTTACACATGTGGCAACCTTTTTTGCACTGTTGATTTAGGCCAGGAAGAAGAATCACATTGGCTTCGCTTACAACCTGATCTTCAAAGAGTACTCCTCAAAAAGACTTTTTTTTTTTTTTGCTAATTGAATAAGGAAGAGGGTTACAAGAGAGGATCCTTCCCACCTTTGATTCGAAAGGAAGAAGAAGTGAGCAATCCTATTAATGAAAAATGGGTGGATTCCCCAACATTAGACCCAAACCAAACAGAAACAGTGTTGAAATATAAACAAAATGTAAGAAATGAGACAAATAAATGACCCGGTCCTTTCAAAGGGCTGCATAAGGCGGTTTCAAAAGTGAAAGGAAAACAGATTAGGACAAGCCCAACTGCATCCCCACTTGAGACCTGCAACAGCCACCAAAAGATGGCAGCAACAGTAAGAACGCTGTTAAAGTCCGAAAAAATGACCGCAGACAAGAGAAAACCCAACACAATTCCAATACAGAAGTTTTCTATAAAGGAAAACAATATTCCAAGCAACATAAAAACACAATAGATAAAGCAACAACAGAAAACCGGCTAAGGAAAATGGAACGGAAGCCACCAGCATTGGAATGTGAGGGCCACGTGCCACCGCTGGATGGCCGCTCGCCAGCAGGGAAAGCAAGATTCGCCCACCAGAACCCCCAAAAGCAGTCGCGGAGGAAATTTAGAGGGGAAGACGTGCTCGGCACGTGCCAATGAGGAGGCCGGTGGTGGTTGAAGAAGACATGGCGGCCATCGATGGAGATGGAGAACGCCGACGAACCCACTGATGAGGCACGTGTTGTGCAAAACCCGAGAGAGAAGCGCAAATCTAAATCCAAAGATTTTGACCCTATAACCTATCCAAAAATCACAAAAAACACAGTAGGAAGAAAAGGGGAAAACCAATTGGCTCTGTGTTGATGATATTGAAAGTAGAAAAAACATAAAAGCCACCAAAAAAAGTAGCGTGATAGTCACCTCCAAAGAGGCGGAAAGTCCATGAAAGGATGGAAATGGGAGTTTTATGCTTCCCTTCCATGGCCTTTGATGCAAAAGGTGGATGGATGTATAACCTCATAAGAGGTAGGGGTTACAGATCGAGAGGTCATGCATGAGCATAATTGGTCATGCATGCATGTTGTCTTAAATTTGGTGGGTATCAAGTGATGAGTTGAGTAGGGATTAGGATAATTAGTTGGAAGAAATAAAATGTTTGAACTCCTTAAGTACTGTTACTTATTCTGGCCCAAAGAAAATACTTGGAAGTTAAGTACTCCAGCCGGGATTACTCTTGGCCAAATAAAAAAAATAAAATAAGAATGATAAAAATTAAGCAAACATATATAGTAATTCTGTTAGTTCATCACTTTTTTTTTCTAAAAGTTTAAGTTTGTAGGAAAAGATAAGTTTAAGGGTAAAGTCTACGTGCCCCACTCAAGTTACGTATCAACCAATTGATAATGTCTCTACTCGAAAGAAGAAAAAAAAAATCAATTTGGACAATCTCCCTCTCACGTGAATGGTCAAATTCTCTTTTAATAAGTGATGTCCAACACAAGCAATATTTAATTGAAATTAGGGTGAATTGATGGAGTCAAAATTCGAACTCAAGACGTTTGGCTCTAATACCATGATAAATCACCGTTTTTCTTAAAAACTTAAATTAATACGAAGAGTTAAATTTAATCATTTAATAATACTTAAACAAAGTGATGTAACTTTGATAGCCGAGTCATTAATTGTCATGTTAGGCATGCAAAATAAGGTCGAGGAATGCTAGAGCTCCTTCCAGTGTTCTTTTGGTGTCCATGTAGAAGGACCTAAATGTAATAAAAAAAATTAAAAAAATGCATCCATGTCATCTAGAATGACATAAATATATATTTTTTTATTGCATTTATATCATTCCAGATGGACATCAAAAGAACACTAAAAGGAACTCTAACATTCATCAATAAGGTCAGGTTGGTCTCAGCCCAATCAAATTTTCATAAGTTACACCTCAAACGCCTCACTTCAGAGTTGAGAGCAATGATTGAACTAAGGGGATGGCCCCCTCAAAAAAAAAAATAGTTGTCAAAAAAAAAAAAAAATTTGTTTAGCCTTTAAATTTGTTAGAAACAAAATTATTTTAGACTTTTTTTTTTAAAAAAAAAAAATTTTGGCCCCTCAAAAGATTTTTCAATACAATTCAGCCCTCGTCAAATTAAATTTTTAATTCCTTCCCTGCTTGAGAAGTCATCCATACTACAAAATATCTTCGGCAATATCAGTTTATAATTAACAGAAGTTTACGTACTAATTTGATAAAGCATAATGCTGCTTCATAAACACAATAAAAGGCATATTGCCACGTAAGTTCCAGATTTGACGAACTTGGAACATAACGTCAATCATGGAACAGAAAATGAGAAACATGGTTGCAACTAGAAGGCAACACCAAATTGTATGAACAGCACTAGTCTTACAGAGCTCTTGGAGCTAGAAATAAAGCACGCTGATTTTCAACATTGTCTTAGTTGCTATAATCTTATGATTTTTTTTGTTTTCTTCTTCTATAATCTTATGATTCATTCACAACAATCAATACCTTGATTTACTCATTCTGCGGGATATCTCCCCGGCCGTTGTATCACATTCGCAATTGAGTCCTCAGTTTTAATGTTCTCGGCCGGAAGGAAGACGTCAGTCAAAACAGTCTTTGATCGCAAAGAAGCTTCGAGCAGTTTCACTCCCTAGCCATCAAACCAGATAAAGAAGCAAAATAATTATCAAATACCCTAAATTTAACGACTTTGTTGTTCAATGTTTACCAAAAATAATAAACAAATTAACTGATCGACAGCAAAAGAAGCAATTTGGTAGTTGTAATGCACAGAAATGAAAGCAGGGGATGAGTCATGAGTGGCATACCTCATCCATGCCCACATCGACCACTTTCTCCTCAATATCACCTATGTTCATGACATTAAACTTGGCAAAAAGAGAGACAAGAGTGGTGGTAGACAAGGGCTTCACCTCCAGATTATCCATCACCATGTATATAACCGTCCCTTTCACGTAACCGTCCTTAGTAGTGGAGGATTCCCTAATTGTGCTCGGTGGGTCTACGAATGTTACAATCCGGTTCATCTTAAGTTCGCAATAAGGACAAATTGTGCTGTCTTCATCAGTCACGTAATTGATACAGGTGTTGTATTTGTTTGAGTTCGAACACCTATACAATTGACGGAATGTTGACCCAATGTTTGGCAATAGGAGAGGGACTTTAGGACAAAGCATTACTTTGGGTTCTAACAGGAAGCGTTTGCTTTTGTCTGGTTTGATGTGAGTAACACTCATATCTTCAATGCTTTGGTAGAGGCTTGGCAAGCAGCCTACCGTGCCGCCTCCTTCTTTCAGAAGACTCATGACAGCTCCGACGGGCAGAGTGAAAATGCTAAATAGAAAATCAACAAATTTCTTGTCTGCTTCAGCAAAAAGCACCTGTTGCCTCCTCTTGTCTATGAAAAGCTTCGGGCTTACTTTGGTCGTTGCCATGTTATCTAGGTATGTGGATGATGATGAATCTTCGAAGGGGTTCAGTATGGCAAGAACCCTCAATAGGCTTGGCTTTAAAGTCTTTTGTCCTACACAGATCGAATTCGCTCTGGCAAGTGCCTTCTTTATATGCTTTCCATTGCCAACCCCAAATAGTACAAAGTACCCATTATAATTTTCCAGATCTACATAACAAAATTAAGCTCTAAGTTTAAAAGAAAATAAAAAAGGATTCCTGTAAATTGTGCGGGTCCAATGATGTGATTCACATTAATTTGTAGGATTACGAAAGTCTCAATAGCATACGCCTAAATTCATAATTCTATGTCCATATATGTACATGAAATACCATGATCACCTTCTAATATAATTCTCACCATGTATTGTACGCTTGAAGTTGTGTAAATTAAATAAATCAAGTCTAGAATCTATTCTTATCTTTCATCATAATTTCTAGAAAATTAAATAAATCAAGTTTAGAATCTATTCTTCTCTTTCATCATAATTTCTAGAAAATTAAATAAATCAAGTTTAGAATCTATTCTTATCTTTCATCATAATTTCTAAAAAATTAAATACATCAAGTCTAGAATCTATTCTTCTCTTTCATCATAATTTGGGTCCTTGAATAAGTTACTAAGAACATACAATGAAAATTAATTTTATCAATTTTATGTGTTCATTTGTTATTGTTTTGTAATGTACGTAGAGAAAAGGATGGACAAGACTAGGATGACAAAGACTCGAGGTACGAGGGAATACAAAGAGGGATGTAGATCATTTGTGGCATTTGCAGTTAGTAACTGTAGAACACCTGATGGTAAAATCTACTGCCCCTGTAAGTCGTGTTGAAATAACCAGTGCCACTCGCCCGATTACGTCCTTGACCACTATAACGCCCCGTTTTTTACAAAAAATGCGTAAGTGAAAATTTCATTTTCCACATGACATTACAACGTCATCAGAGTTAAATATTTGACAATGGAATATATTTTTTCTTAACAATTAGGGAACATAACACGGCAAAGCTAACTGAATTACCTCATTATATTAAAACACGAACCATGAGTTCTAATATAATAAATACACTCAGAGCAATAACATATATGCCACATGCGACACTTAATAAATAACCCATTATTTTATCCTACATATCAAATATTACACGTCAACATAAAATGTCTCAAATAAAATTAACATAATAATTCTTGGCATTCCATCCTTCGTCAGGACCTGCATAAACTTGCATGCGATTGTGGTTATCACCACAATCTCATACTGTGGTTAAGTGAGTCAACAACTTCTAATAACATAATGAAATACTGACTCATTTAAAAGTACACCATACAACATAATAATGGCAGTTATATATGTATGCACAATTTCATTTACTCATTCTTGCCTCAGGACTTAAACCCGTAGTCTTTGCCTTAGTACTTTAAGTTGCATTCTTATTCTTACTTATTGCCTCAGGATTTAAACCATGGTCTTATTAATATTGATGATTCATTGAACAGTGCCTGGGGACTCTAACCACCTTTGGACTTATTAAAACCTCTGGTCTAAATCAGTGCTGCCTCGGGACTACCACATTCGGTCTTTGCCTGGGAACGTTAACCCTCGGTCTACATGATTGATTGATGCATTGTGACGTTAACGTGCATTCTTTGCCATAGGACGTTAATCCTTGATCTTTCTTATTAACAGTTTCATAATCCTCAATAGCATAATATGCAATGACAATTTATCAGCATGTTCATTATTCATGACAATAAACTACACAATATTCCAAACAACACATATTCTACACAACTCGCATACAAATAAATAAAACAGAAAATACCACATTACTAAATACCACCATGTATCATCCCCAGTGAGTAAAAAATACTCACCACAGTGACATGAAAAACTCCAAACAACACATGTGAAATGCCAAACAACTCATATACAATTAAATAAAGTAGAAATCAATACATTATGAAAGACCACCATGTATCATCCCCAGTGAGTGAGAAATACTCACAATTCTTTCTTTGCTTCAGAAAAGTGTTCACACAAATATTAATAGCAATATAATTTAATATCAATAATAGTGAATTAGTACAATCCACTAATAAACTCATATTAACACTATTTTCATTTTTAACCTTTAAACCTTAACATAATTTCTAACATTATTTAGGCATAATAACGGCATATAAAATGGTTTAATTATAATGCCATATATTTCATGTGAGCATTATAACAACATTTATAAATAATGACCAAAATACTATTTTTAATAAAAATTGTCATTTTTACTTTTAAATCATAATAACATAATATCTATTTATAGACATAACAATTACTATAGCTAATTGTCACAGTTATAAAACCATTCCAATTTTATATTTTATAAAATTGAGCAGAATAACGACATTAGTATTTGAAAATAAATATGACTTCTAAATTAACCAAGTGTGTGTTCGTGGGTAACAAAATATCTTAAATGCGAAAAATAAAGAAGACAAGATATTTGTTAACGAAGTGAAAACTCTGTGAATAAAAAAACCACTCCTTGGCAGCCAAACCCAGTATATCCACTATTCCGAAGATAAAGCTAGTTACAAGACACTCGTACTCACATACCTCTGATGCAGTAGTCATAACTTTTGAAAATTATAGGACTTTTTAATTTATCAAGTGTGTGCAATAGTGTGCAACAAAATATCACAATGCGGAAAATAAAGAGACGGATATTTTGTTGACGAAGTGGAAACTCAATTAAGAGAAAAATCACTCCGGGGCAGCCAAACCTAGGATATCCACTATTCAGAAGATAAAGCTAGTACATAGACAATAACACTCACATACCTGATGCAACGATCGTATCTAGCACTCTGACGTGTAACTCAACACGAACGCCTTCCAACCAAATCACCTACTTGAAGGGGTCTTCAATAGAATCATTTACTTTAAGGAAAACCCCTAAGATAAGCTTCAGTTCAGCACAGCAACAACACTTGGCAACGGCTTGAAAGTGGGCGGATTAGCACAATAACTCTAAAAATATACTCTCTAAGCACTACGGAATTCACTATCGAATTCTTACAAACAACATGCCTAGGGGCCTCTATTTATAGGCTACAGGAATCCAAATTCGCGTTTGACTTGAATTTCCTATGCGGTGTCCGGACAGTAGTTGAGGGCATCCAAATGGACAACTGTGCAATCGGCTTTCCAAAATCACACGATATTCTTTCCTGAATAGGGCCGCGTCCGGACGGTGTTGCCCTAGCATTCGGACGGTTGCACTTTAGCTGTAAGCAATTTCCATATCAAGGCTTTGAGCCTTCGAACCATGAAGTCTGACGTCCGGACGGTTGAACTTTGTATGCACTACTTGTCTTATTAAGGATAGTGTCCGAACGGGAACACACATCGTCTGGACGGTTGCAGGTGTCTTCTAATATCTGTGTTTTGGAACGAAGTCATTTTCCTTGTCGAACACTAAGAGGTGTCCGGCCGTGTTGCTAAGACGTTCGGACATATGCAAGCTGAAACAGTTCGAAGGTTCTTGACATAGAGGAAGGTCCGAACAGAAAGTTCTCGTCGTCCGGACGGATGATGCTTGGACAGTAGAGCGTCCGAACGGAATATCACGTCGTTAGGACGAATGCAAGGGATCCAATTTCTCTAACTTGGAATTTGTGCAGAATCTTCTAGAAGTATAACTCTGATTATGAAAACTCTAAAAATAACTAAATCCCTGTATAAAAGCATCATTACATGGAAGTGATTTTGTTCAACAGAATCCGGCCAATTACAAACCAACACCTTTAACTTTAATACGAAGCCCATCGTGAACGCTTCCCAACCAAGTCTCATACTTGAAGGGGTCTTCAATGAAATCCTTTACCTTAGAGTCGACGTTTAAGATAGACTTTACATGAAACAAAGAGCACACACCGGCAACGGCTAGAGAGCTAGCGGATCTTCATTTCTTCTTAAACACCCTTTCTAAGCACTATGGAATTCTATACTGAATTCTTACAAATTACAAGCCTAGAGGTATCTATTTATAGGCTTAAAGAAAACCTAAATCTGCTCAAAATCGGACTCTGGCGAGTAGCATCTGGACGATAACATAGCATCGTCCGGACGGTTTTCTGCTACCGCCTTTCTAGAATAGCGTAATTCTTCCCAAAACAGGACCACGTCCGAACGGCTTGGCCGAGCGTTCGGACGGTCTTCACTATCACTCCTTTCTGCGTCCGTAAAGGAAACCTGAAATATTCTGGAACACTGGGTAGAGTCCGAACATGTTGCCACTTCGTTCGGACGTCTGGCAGAAATTTTTCAAATAGTGTCGATTGAAATCCAACTCCATGTCAAACTCGAAGTAGCTTGACCTAGCGTCTGGACGGTGTAGCTCGGTCGTCCGGATGTCTTCAACGCTGAAGTTCCTAGACACTGAGAGGTGTCCGGACGCCTTCAAAGGCCCGTCCAGACGGTTGCACAAGAACCGGCTATTCTGACTAGGAAACTGCATGGAATCTTTATGTACATCTTCTAGAAACTTGTGACCAGTCACATGGCTTGAAATAAACACTGTCCATATAACTTAAAGACTTTGAATAAAACCTATAATCTTGTTTAAAAAGAAACCGTTACATAAAGTGTTTTTGTCATCCAGAATGTTGCCAACATAAAATACTAACAAACTCCTCATTTGGCCATTTTGAGACAAAAAAACACTTGACCGGTTTGGAAATACATTCTTGGTCCAAAAACAAAAAATATTCCCCCTTTTTGTCTCAAAAGGACAAAGAGTAAACAGAGTATATAAAAAAAAAAAAAACCATTGGCATTTAAAAAATACACAAAGTCCCATAAAAGTAAATTGTTCTCAAAACAACAACAAACAAGAACAAATAAAGAGAGTAATAAAAACTCTCAATCCTCATCATCATCAGGTTTGGGGTGATGATATTTCAATCACTCCCGAATGTCGATTTGACTCTGCTTGACACGCTCTCCAATAAGATTGACTTCCCGCTAGAGAGCTCTCATAGCAGACATAAACTGAGCAAAAGCAGCTTCAATATTGAAGGTAGGAGGCACAAACTGAGATGATGATGCAGCAGCTGAAGTGTCAACTTGAACTGGTGGAGGCTGAGGAACTTCGCCTGGACCCTTGTGCCGTAACTGAGCATTTGACTTCATGAGAGTCTGTTTTCCAAGAGGATCCAAAATCCTCAATCTGGGTTCAAAATCTGAAATGTCTGTCACAAACTGAAGACATATTTGAGTGATCAAACACCCAAAGGACAGATTGGTATTCGTCTCATCACAAACCTCAAGCATTGTGTGCAAAATGTGCTTGGACAGACAGAAGGGTGTCCTCATCACAATAGCATATAGAAAGGTGGCCTTCTTAAGGGTAAGCTCACTCAGACGAGCTTGAAGCCAGAAGTTTGTCACAACTATCTTGCCAAAAACTGGTGCATAGGAGCAAAGACACCAATACTGATATGAGAGTGAGATTTCTCCTCCCCCTGTGGTCGAGCGCCAAAGAAATTCAGGAAGTAGTCAATGTTGGGAGCCTCATGATAGTCACCTCCAAAGAGGCGGAAGGTTCATGAAAGAATGGAAATGGGAGTTTTTTGCTTCCCTTCAATGGTCTTTGATGCAAAAGGTGGATGGATGGATAACCTCATAAGGTTACAAATCGAGTGGTCATGCATGATCATAATTGGTCATGCATGTTGTCTTAAATTTGGTGGGTATCAAGTGATGAGTTGAGTAGGAATTAGGGTAATTAGTTGGAAGAAATAAAATGTTTGAACTCCTTAAGTGTTACTTATTCGAGTCCAAAGAAAATATTTGGAAGTACTCCAACCAAGATTACTCTTGGCCAAATAAAAAAATAAAATAAGAATGATAAAAATTAAGCAAACATATATAGTAATTCCGTTAGTTCATCGCTTTTTCTAAAAGCTTAAGTTTATAAGAAGATATAAGTTTAAGGGTAAAGTCTACATACCCCACTCAAACTACGTACAACTTAATTGACAATGTCCCTACCAAAAAAAAAAAAAAAAAATCAATTTGGACAGTCTCCCTCTCACGTGAAGGTTCAAACTCTCTTTTAATAAGTAAGGCCCAACACGTGCAATATTTAATTGAAATTATGGTGAATTGATGGAGTCAAGGTTTGAACTCAGAACATTTGGCTCTAATACCATGATAAATCACCGTTTTTCTTAAAAATTTAAACTGATAGGAAGAGTTAAATTTAATCATTAATAATACTTAAACAAAGTGATGTAACTTTGATAGCCGAGTCATTAATTGTCATGTTAGGCAGGCAAAATAAGGTCGAGGAATGTAAGAGCTCCTTCTAGTATTCTTCTGGTGTCCATCTGGAATGACATAAATGTAATAAAAAAATTTAAAAAAATTACATGCATGTCATCCAGAAGGACATAAATGTAAATTTTTTTATTACATTTATGTCATTTCAGATGGACACCAGAAGAACACTAGAAGGAACTCTAGTATTCATCGATAAGGTCATGCTGGTCTCAACCCAATCAAATTTTGTTAAGTTACACCTCAAACGCCTCACTTGAGAGTTGGGAGCAATGATGGAAGTAAGGGGGTGGCCCCCTTAAAAAATAAATAAATAGTTGTCAAAAAATTTGTTAGAAACAAAATTATTATTATTTTTTTATTTTTTATTTTTGGCCCATGCCCTCAAAAGATTTTTTAATACAATTCGGCCCTCGTCAAATTAAATTTTTAATTCCTTCCCTGCTTGAGAAGTCATCCATATACTACAAAATATCTTCGATCGGCAATATCAGTTTATAATTAAAAGAAGTTTACGCACTAATTTGATAAAGCATAATACTGCTTCATAAACACAATAAAAGGCATATTGCCACGTACGTTCCAGATTTGACTAACATGGAACATAACGTCAAGAGATATGTTATATGAACATCGCTTATACATCTTTTGTATATTACTTTTTTAAATCAATCATTGAATTTGTAGGATACACATGTGAATCATTGTGGGTCCTACAAACCTAATAGTTAATTTAAAAAAGTGATGTACAAAAAATATACAAGTGATATGTAAAAATCATTTCTTTAACGTCAATCATGGAACATAAAATGAGAAACAGGATTGCAACTAAAAGGGAACACCAAATTGGTAATCACATGACTACTATTTTGTATGAACAGTACTAGTCTTACAGAGCTGTTGCAGCTGGAAATAAAAGCACACTGATTTTCAACATTGCCTTAATTGCTATAATCTTATGATTCATTCACAACAATCAATACCTTGATTTACTCATTCCGATGGAAATGATGAGTAGTGGTACACACGCTCCCGCTCTCATATCAAATCCGCAGTATATATCATCGTTATTCGATCATTAATCTCAATTGAGTCCTCTGTTTTAATGATCTCGGGAGGAAGGAAAACATCAGTCAAAACAGTCTTTGATCGCAAAGAAGCCTTGAGCAGTCTCACTCCCTAGCCACCAAACCAGAAAAAGAAGCAAAATAGTTATCAAATACCCTAAATTTAACGACTTTGTTCTTCAATGTACGTTTACCAAAAATAATTAACAAATTAAACTGATAGCGAAAGAAGCAATTTGGTAGTTGTAATGCACAGAAAGCAGGGGATGATCGAGTCATGAGTGGCATACCTCATCCATGCCCACATCGACCACTTTCTCCTCAATATCACCTATATTCTTGACATTAAACTTGGCAAAAAGAGAGACAAGAGTGGTGGGGGAAGAGGGCTTCACCTCCAGATCATCCATCACCATGTATGTAACCGTCCCTTTCACGTAACCGTCCTTACTAGTGGAGGATTCCCTGATTGTGCCCGGTGGGTCTACGAATGTTACAATCTGGTCCATCTTATTTTTGCAATTAGGACAATTTGTGCTGTCTTCATCAGTCACGTAATTGGTACAGGTGTTGTATCTGTTTGAGTTCAAACACGTACCTATATAATTGACGGAATGTTGACCCAATGTTTGGCAATAGGAGAGGGACTTTAGGACAAAGCATTACTTTGGGTTCTAACAGGAAGCTTTTGCTTTTGTCTGGTTTGATGTGAGTAACACTCATATCTTCAATGCTTTGGTAGAGGCTTGGCAAGCAGCCTACCATGCCGCCTCTCTCTTTCAGAAGCCTCGTGACAACTCCAACGGGCAGAGTGAAAATGCTTAATAGGAAATCAACAAATTTCTTGTCTGCTTCAGCAAAGAGCACCCGTCGGCCCTTCTTGTCCATGAAAAGCTTCAGGCTTATTTCGGTTGTTGCCATGTTAGCTAGGTATGTGGATGATGATGAATCTTCGAATGGGTTCAGTATGGCAACAACCCTTAAGTGGCTTGGCTTTAGAGTCTTTTGTCTTTACACAGAAATCGTTCTGGCAAGTGCCTTCTTTATGCTTTCCATTGGCAGCCCCAAAAAGTACAAAGTACCCATTATAATTTTTCGGGATAAATACCCCATTGGTACCTGAGTTTTACGTGTTTTTAAATTTAGTACCTCAGTTTTGTTTGGTATCATAGGTGGTACCTGAATTAAGGGTAAAAACTCATTTGGTACCTCTGTTAGATTTTCCGTCCGGATTTTAACGGCTCGCCACGTGTCAACCGCTGAGGTTGACACGTGGCACTACATAAAAAAAAATTAAAAATTAAAAATTAAAATCTTTAGAAAATGATTAAAAATAATAAAATTTTTAAAAAAAAATTAAAAAAAGAAAAAAGAAGAGGGGTGGCTGAGCCACCCCCTTGGCCAGTCTGGCCATTCTGGGGTGGCCGAACCACCCCATAGGGGGTGGTTCGGCCACCCCACAGTTGAAAAAAAAAAAAAAAAAAAAAAATTTTGAAGGGTTTTGGCCCTAGGGGGTGGCCGAACCACCCCCTAGGGCCACGGGGGTGGTTCGGCCACCCCCAGACCGGCCGGACTGGGGGTGGCCGAACCACCCCCGTGGCCCTAGGGGGTGGTTCGGCCACCCCCAAGGGCAAACCCTCAATTTTTTTTGAAGGGTTTTGGCCCTTGGGGTGGCCGAACCACCCCCTAGGGCCACGGGGGTGGTTCGGCCACCCCCAGTCCGGCCGGTCTGGGGTGGCCGAACCACCCCCGTGGCCCTAGGGGGTGGTTCGGCCACCCCCTAGGGCCAAAACCCTTCAAAAAAAAAATTTTTTTTTTTTTTTTTTCAACTGTGGGGTGGCCGAACCACCCCCTATGGGGTGGTTCGGCCACCCCAGAATGGCCAGACCGGCCAAGGGGGTGGCTGGGCCACCTCCTTGGCCAAAATGGGGGTGGCCGGCCACCCCCATGGTGGCCAAGGGGGTGGCTCAGCCACCCCTCTTTTTTTTTTTCTTTTTTTAATTTTTTTTTTAAAAATTTATTATTTTTAATCATTTTCTAAAGATTTTAATTTTTAATTTTTAATTTTTTTTTATGTAGTGCCACGTGTCAACCTCAGCGGTTGACACGTGGCGAGCCGTTAAAATCCGGACGGAAAATCTAACAGAGGTACCAAATGGGTTTTTACCCTTAATTCAGGTACCACCTATGATACCAAACAAAACTGAGGTACTAAATTTAAAAACACGTAAAACTCAGGTACCAATGGGGTATTTATCCCTAATTTTTCAGATCTACATAACAAAATTAAGCTCCAAGTTTAAAAGAAAATAAAAAAGGATTCCTATAAATTGTGCGGTTCCAAATTTCCAATGATGTGATTGACATTAATTTGTAGGATTACGAAAGTCTCAATAGCATACGCCTAAATTCATAATTCTATGCCCATATATGTATATGAAATACCATGATCACCTTCTAATATGATTCTCACCATGTATTGTATGAAGTTGTGTATATACTGGAACCTTGAAACGACTTTTTTTTTTTTAAAACAAATTACTGATTTCATTCATGGACATAAAACAACAAGAAAAGGCAAACCTAAACGTAAAAAGAAAAAGAGGAAAATAAAATATATTTTT
This sequence comes from Alnus rubra, assembly GCA_028654335.1. Lineage (NCBI taxonomy): Eukaryota > Viridiplantae > Streptophyta > Magnoliopsida > Fagales > Betulaceae > Alnus > Alnus rubra. The sequence continues at coordinate 46,600 of JAJPGS010002403.1, forward strand.
TTAAAAAAAAAAAAAAAAAAGACAAGAAGATAGATTACATAATTTACATGTGATCATCATAAAGTACTTATGCGCTAAGACAAAAAAGAGCAAAAGATACAGAATATTAACTTTTGATTTAGAGCGCTCTAACCTTTGTTGCAGGCTTGCAGCCATGTTAGGTATGTCAATGCCTATAAATCTTCGAAGGGATTGAGTCCAGTAACTAAGTGCTCTCTAATGGCTTGCCTGTTACCCTTTTTATAGTCTTTAGGCTATATGGAATTAACTCACTCTTGGAATTGAAGTGCCTTCTTTTATTACCCTTTGCATTTGCAATCACGATTCATGAACCTGTGGAACTTGGAAGTGGCTTTCATGGAAAAGCAACGGCTACGACTACTTTACCATCATGAATTTCTTCGACCTGATGCGATTGCTTTACTTTTGTCGGCCACGACGAGGGTTCGTACGACATGTTTCTCACCGGTACCGGGTCTGTCGTTATCTGCACCGCCAGTAATTGAATTTTTTATTTTTTATTTTTGAAATTTTTTTTTATTTTTGTTTTTATTATTTGCTTAAGATTTTGTCTCTTTTTAAGTGTGATTTTTATATTTAAATTTGTGTTGATACTTTTCTTTTTTATAGATTTAAATTCAGATTTTTATAGTGTTTTTATCACTTCAACTTCATTCGGGTGGTTATTGTTAATCTCAAGTTGAGATATAAATAGGCTTGTCTTATTCTGTATATCTTTAACATAAGAAACCGCTTTATGCGATCCCGTGAAAGACTTATATAATTTATTGACCCATTTTTTATTATTTGTAAATATTTCAGTATTGTTTTGGTTTATTCTAAATCTATTGTTGGAGAGCTCATCTTTTTTTTCTTTTTTTTTTATAAGATTATCCACTTATTTTTCTTTTGAATCATGATTGAAAAAAATCCTTCCATGTTAACCTTCTCCTCAATAATTAGAAAAAAAAAAAAAAAAAAACTAACTCATTCCAGCTACAAAAGTAATTCGAAAATTAAGAAATAATCCGTACGTATAAAATTATGTGGTGGATAAATTAGATGATCATAAATCTTTTGCAAATCACAGCCATGCAGGGAATGTGATCTTAAGCATATCGGCACAGTTTTCAATAAATATTTGTTACATTTCCATCGGTAATTAAGATCTCTAACCATTATTTGGGTCGATTGCTAATTATTCGAACGTATAATTGGAAAGAGAATTCTTATAAAATTTAAATGTTTTTACACAGGTGATAGACTGTTCAAGACATATATACTTAGATAGTTGAACCCGGCCTATATAATTCCTATAAACGTGGATCCAAAATACAGGAAGAATAGAATCAATGAATATAACTTACTTGGAATTCACATTTCAAAAACAATTTCATAGGATTCTCTATAAAGTATGTCTCTTTACGAAAATTTCATAAAAAAAATTCGTGACTATAAAAAGTCAAGTTGAAGGTTTTTAGTGATTCAAACACATAATAAAATAAATAAATTAATTAAGCTCACATTACCCATGCACATATGTTAAAGAGAAATGTTTCTTTACATTTTGGCATCCATCTAGCTCCGCTTATATTTCTACTGGGTTGGCATGCTCTATTCACTATTAATATTTTTTTATACTTTTTAATTAAGGGTGAATGAAACATATGCCTATCAACTCAGTACGCGAGATGCTCGGCAGAATTCATAAAGGAAAATAATTTTTCTACATCACAATATCTTACATCAATCCTACACTAAGACACATAGAGTGTGAGATTCATGCATGCGAGTCTCATATATGTAAGTTTCATATATATGGGTCTAATATTTAATATATTTTGATGTAGGATTAATATAAAGTAATGTAACGTAGAAATAACATATCTCATCCATAAAACATAAAAGCATTTATCACTTGATAAATTACAAATTAATGAAACACAGTCCCAAATGCACAACTATCCCACATCTCTCACACACGCACACCCAAAGACACCAATTAAGTCAAGAATAAGAAACGCAATGAACGTAAACTGTATAATTAACTAATTAATAATAGAGTCACCATTTCCGGGTTCAGTGATATAGTTTAAAACTACACGACATCTGCTGTAGAAAAAAGTCGAGAGTGAGGAAATCTGAGATGGGTTTCGGAGAAATGAAGCAGAGGAAGGAACAGAGGACCAAGAAACAAGGAGAATAAGAGGGAGAAAGAGGTTGTGAAGAAGAAGGAGAATAAAGGAAACAACAAAATCTCTAAGAGCACCATTAACAGATGTTTTATAAATGCTTTCCTTCCTTATACTAAAGAAAATTTGAAAAAAATTACGAAAAAACAAGCTATGGCACTTCTATTCTTAGATAGCTACGGTGCTATCCAATCCAATTCATTATTATATTCGCACAAAAGCTTTTATCTCTCCTCCCACGCGCCTTCTCTCCCTATCTCCTCTTCCAAAAAAAAACGCTTCACCTTCCTGCAACCTCCAATACCCAAACCCTCACTCAATTTTACCAACTCATCTTCGTTTCGCTCAGGAAAAAAACACACACACACATCTTCGTTCGTTCTGCTAAAAAAAACTAACTCAACTCCCTTCAACCTCCAATACCCAAACCCTCAAAAGAAACCTTTTTTTTTTCAATTGAACCAGGTTCCAAAGGTCCCAAAACTGACGTTTTTCCTTCGCTAGCAAATCCTGAATTGCAAGTACAAATCTCTCTAAGCTTAGCAATTCTGGAACTTTTGTGTTTCTTGAAATCTCTGAAATGTATTTATGAATGCGTGGAATTATTGTTGAATCTTCACTGTTACTATCGCCGTGAGTTTTGAAGTTTCTGATTCTGTTAGTGAAGTTATCTCATGGTGCTGTTAGTGTATTTACTACGCTATTAGTGTCCAGCCTGTCCTTTTTTACTCATGCGGTGGTAGTATCTACAAAACGCTGTAGTTTTAAACCACAGCTTCTATGCGGTAGTTTACAGGGAGCCGAGTCCTTTCTTTTCAGTAATGCCAGTTTTTGTAGTTCTTAAATTACCAATTTGTTATACTTATTTCACATTTACGTAACTTGTTTTAAGTAGGAGTGGCAATTTTTGTTCGCTTGTCGGATTCGGGTCTTGCCGATAAATGGATATAAGACTATATAGGTTAATTAACCATAACTCAACCTATTAATTAAACGGGTCAAATCCTTTAACCCAAACCCTTTAATTTTATATTGGGTTAATGTGTTCGGTTCGCAAATTATGTCAAAATTTGCATGCTATTATGTTGTATGTTGATTTTAGGTCGTGTCGAAGCATGAATATAAAATTATATATGTCAACCATAACTCAACTTATATAATTAAACAAGTCAAACTTATTTGTCCTAACTTTTTAATTTCATGTTAAATTTGTGGATCATATTAAAAATTATCAGCCCTAATTTTATACTACACTTTTTTTTAAAAAAATAATTAATATAAAAAACCACTTAAAAACACATCCTGATAGAGTAATGAATTTAATATGAGGCTCACTTGAAAGGAAAGTCATCATCTAAGACGATTGCAAAGTAAATTTACTAAAATAAATAAAACATTTATGACAATTAACTTTTTTTTTTTTTTTTTAAAAAAAAAGGACACAAAAAGATCAGAAGTACTACCGGCTAGCAGAAACTAGACAGAATGCTAACCAATTAAGGGATTAGTTTACATTTTCAGAAGCTTATTTTCTAAAGATACGGACATGTTTTGGTGTTGTATTATATTGAATTATATATTTGAAAAAGTTGTTTGAGTTGGTTTTTTAAGTTAAAATTGTATTTAGGTTTTACTCGATTCGTTTTTAACCCAACTCAAAAAAAATTTAACCCAACAAAAAAAATAATAAAATAACAAAAAAAATAAACTCAAAAATTATAATTAAAAAAATAAAACCTAGGTGTGGCTCGGCACCTCTGGGCGTATGGGGGTGGATCGACCACATCCGAAATTAATGACGGGTGGCCAAACGACCCTCAAGCTAGCAATTTTCGGGGTGGCCATCTAATTCAGGAGTGACTCAGCCACCCTCAAAATAGCGGTTGAGGATGGCCGAGCCACCCCCGATCCACCTCCATTAACCCCGTCTAATTTGGGAGTGGTTCGAAAACCACCCCAATTTTTTTTTTTAATCAGTTTTATTTTTTTTATTTTTTTTTATATAATATTGGTAAAGAAAATTATTTTTATATATATTTTTCCCAATTATATTCAATTCGATTAATACTCCCAAATATCTTTTTCAAATTTTGTTTCAAATTATTTAAACCCTCAAAACACAATTTTAAAAGACATACTTGGTATTCATTGTTTTGAATATAGTAGAATATAGCTTATGTGATGGTGTTGATTTGCTTTTGGATCAACCATTATTAAAAAAAAAAAAAACAAAAAAAACAAAAAAAAAAACAATAATAACTTATATGTATAGAAATTTATGGAAAATGATTTTTTGCAATGCTTGAATTCTTTAACAAAATCTACGTTGAAGAATTGTCAAATTTCGAAGTGGTTAAATATGTCTCATGTTTTGACTATTAAATTTAGAGGTTGGCTGCTCGCCACCACACACATAGGAAATGACGGTGCATTACTACTTAGCCTTAGCACACACAGAAATGAAATGATGAGAAAGAGAAAACCACATCAAATCACATGATCAATTCTTGGTACAACTTTGCAAATTTTCTCACTCATTTATTGTTAATGGATAGTCACGGCAACATGTATACATACATATATGCCTTTGTAAATACAGGCGAGGCCAAAAAAATTTGGCCAGAGGTCTCTAACATCTATTCATGGGCAGAACATGATCAGACGGCTTCTGAGCATATATGCTTTGCTTAATGAATATTTATGCTTTGAACGTTCATTTAAAATTTGAATGAGAATGATCTCACATGACTGAGTTCTCTTATGATATATGATGCTAATGGGTGATGCCGAAATACCTAGAATGCTTCTTGAGATACGGGTGACCTCCAAAAGCTCTAGCATTTGGTTTTCTCTTATTTGCAAGTTGCTTACCCGCATGTGGTTACTACTTGCAATGTCTAGAGCTACAATGCCGCTTCTTTGAGCTTATATTTTAGCCTCCACACAGCATGAGTTTGGCATAAATGACGCCGGGATTTCTTCTCAAATGGTTCAAGAGAAGTAAAGGCGACAAAATTAGAAATTTTTTAGTGCTACCAAAAGGATGTAGCCTATGTATTTTCTCACATCAAGGCTTGTGGCCATAAATGTCAGAATGACACATCCCTATCAGGCTCATGCTATTATTTCTGAACCCGGAATGGGCTAGTTTTGATACTCAATCTCGGACTTAAAAGGCCTGAGATCCTATATTCGCTGTTTTCAAGACACAACTTAGTAGGATCCGATGCCTCTTTTAGCTTGCTCTGGTCTGAGTTTGGAAGACCTACAAGTAACGAGCAGAAAGGAAGAATCATCGTTATTGTACATAGGAATGACCTTTATGTTCACCTCAGCATCACGCAAGTTTTTATGCAACTACTATGGCACCCGTCTTCATCAATTACGCCAGATAAGTTCAAACTCTTCCTCTATATTTGCATATTAAACTCGGTTTTTAATTTTAGTTATCCTCATTCGGATAAGGGGGGTAACTCGGTTTTTAATTTTAGTTATCCTCCTTCGGATAAGGGGGGTAACTCGATTTTTAATTTTAGTTATCCTCCTTCGGATAAGGGGGGTAACTCGATTTTTAATTTTAGTTATCCTCCTTCGGATAAGGGGGGTAACCCGGTTTTTAATTTAGTTATCCTCCTTCGGATAAGGGGGGTAACTCGGTTTTTAATTGTAGTTATCCTCCTTCGGATAAGGGGGGTAACTCGGTTTTTAGTTTTAGCTATCTTCCTTCGAATAAGGGGGGTAACTCGGTTTTTAATTTTAGTTATCCTCCTTCGGATAATGGGAGTAACTCAGTTTTTAGTTTTAGTTATCCTCCTTCGGATAAGAAGGGTAACTCGGTTTTTAGTTTTAGTTATCCTCCTTCGGATAAGAGGGGTAACTCGGTTTTTAGTTTTAGTTATCCTCCTTCGGATAAAGGGGGTAACGCGATTTTTAATTTTAGTTATCATCCTTCGGATAAGGTGGGTAACTCGGTTTTTAGTTTTAGTTATCCTCCTTCGGATAAGGGGGGTAACTCGTTTTTTAATTTTAGTTATCCTCCTTCGAATAAGAGGGGTAACTCGGTTTTTAGTTTTAGTTATTCTCCTTCAGATAAGGGGGGTAACTCAGTTTTTAATTTTAGTTATCCTCCTTCGGATAAGGGGGGTAACTCGGTTTTTAGTTTTAATTATCCCCCTTTGGATAAAAGGGGTAACTCGGTTTTTAATTTTAGTTATCCTCCTTCGGATAAGGGGGTTTTAGTTATCCGCCTTCGGATAAGGGGGGTAACTCGGTTTTTAGTTTTAGTTATCCTCCTTCGGATAAGAGGGGTAACTCGGAGGTTTAGCATGAGGATCTCAGAGAAAGACTTGTGGTGCTTTTTATAGTCTTCCTTGTTCTCAACAATCTCTAGAATGTGTTAAGGCATCTTTGAAGCAAAATTCGGTCGGCTAAAGCAAGTAATTTAGATTTATTGATACACCCTCGATAAATAACTTAAGCAAATTTGTACAATTGCCATAGTTATTTAGAGGGGAAGATTAGCTAAAGACCTGCTTATGACATGCTAACTTGTTATCTTCGCCTACCGGAAAGAGCACACATCTATACGTGCATTATTAGCAATATGCAGATTCTATGAAGATTTATGCGCTGACATTTCGGTTTCTTCAATGCCGAGGAAAATTTTTGGAGAAGGGTTGAGCTTTTCAATTTGCTCTTGCTTCTACACATTTTCTTGTCAGATTATCTGCCAAAGTTTATCCCCCGAGGACTATGGGCGTTCGCTCTATCAACATAAGCGCTATTGGCCGGACAACAGCAAGCACTGCTGCCTAATGCATCACTGTCTAATACACTGCTACCTACTATGACACTTATGTATATTACATTGCCACCTATCACGACGTTGTTGCATATCTCGACACTGCTGTCTATCATTTTTCAGCAGCACTATGGCCCCATTCGGCCCACAACTTATTACCCTTGATCATTCCTCATGCAGCAACAACAACAGCACATGGGCTTTCAAATAGCCAGGGATTCTGTTTCATCAATATATTTGCATGAAGATTTCAAAATTGGTTTGACTAATTTTTTATGTCTCCACGAAAGCACGGTCTGAGTTCAAGATCCATTCAAGACCGACATTCTCCTCGACAGGCAACTGGGAAGGTGACCTAGTAAAGCGTCTATCTCGCGGATCGGGATAGTCGTAAAATTCCTCCTTCTTTGACAACAGAGGGGTCCTCCTCAGATAGGAGGGTGGCAAAGCGTCTATCCCGCCGGTCGGGATAGTTGTAAAATTCCTCCTATCCGAGGAGGACCCCCCTGTTGTCGAAGAGGGAGGAATTTTACGACTATCCCGATCCGCGAGATAGTCGTAAAATTATTGTAAAGAGGTGTTTGCTCTCAATTGTGAGGGTTGGGTTGCCCAAATAGTAAAAGAAGTTATATATATTAAAAAAATTCCTCATTTTCCATGTCACTCGTGCACCATTTATGAGATATTACCCCTAAAAAGGACATGCATAGTGGCCTCCATATATGGGACCTTGAGGATCAAGGACAAAGTTGTGTTGAAGGGTTAGGGGATGCTAAGCTAGGAAACACTATATTTTTCATTTATTTTCTGATTATATTTTAATTTATTCCCTAAAGTTTATTTTCATTACAGTAGTTATTTCCTTGATTTCATTTAATGTTGTCGAATATCCATTTATTTCTATTTCCAATATAGTGTAATTATTTTCTATTTATTGTGGATGTTGTATGTCCAATTTATGGGCAAATATATATATATAAAATTGCTTATGGCATTTGGGGGTTAATTTTCTCAAAGTGATCATTTGGAAGCTCGATCCTTTCGAAAGGATCGATTTATCTTTTATCTTTATTTTACTTTCTAATTTTCAGGCGATAAAAACCCCATGCATGTTCTATCTATCATAATGATCAGAAGTTTGACTTGTTTCTTACACATGAAAATTATTTTCTGACATGTTTCTTACAAATGTGGCAACCTTTCTTTTGGATGAACTTCCCTCTTTTGTTTTAGGCCAGAACAATCACATTGGTTTCACTTATACTCCGTTCGTTTCGGCGTAAAATGATTTTTGGAAAATAATTTCGGCATTTTTCGGTGTTTGGTAGGGGCGAAAATAATAGTCAACCGAAAAATGATTTCTATTTGACTGAAAACCCTTAGTAAATTTCGGAAAATGATTTACGCTTTTTTTTTTACGCTTTTTAAAAGCGTAAATCATTTTCCGAATACACCAGACGCATTTAACTCCTATTAAACGACACAGTCGACCTTCACTTCAAGCAGTCGACCATCACCAAAATCTTGTCGGTACCGAAATCCGACAACACCCGATCTATGTCGCCGGAATCCGGTTTGTCCGGATTCCGGCGACCGTATTCTGGCCATCTGGCCAGAACGGCCGGATTTCGGCCGCCTGGCCGGACAGATCAGGCCAGAACAGCCGGCCGGCCGGATTTGGCCAGAAAATTCCAGCCAGAACGGCCGGATCCCTGCCGACTAGCCGGGATCTGGCCAGAACGGCCGGATTTCGGCCTACTGGCCAGATTCTGACAGATTCCGGCCAGTATGCCGGAGTCCGGCCGTTCTGTGCCGGAATCCGGCCACTTTTGCTAGAATCCGGCCAACCCAGATTTCAACGAAACTGTTCGAATTCCGGCCTTTATCTTGGATTCCGACTAAAGTTGTGACGTCCCACATTGCCTGGGAATGAGGATGTGCTTATATGTATAAATGCATCATTTATGACACAACGCATTTTAAAGCCGTGATGGCCATGAACCTATCAGAACTCCGCAATTAAGCATGCTTCTGCGAGAGCAATTCCATGATGGGTGACCTCTTGGGAAGTCTAATTTGGGAAGTCTAATTGGGGGTGGGTCGTTACAAATGGTATCAGAGCCATTGCCCAGCATGAGATGGTGGGAGCGTGCACAAGCCCAAAGAGGGTCGCCAGCGGGGACGCTGGGTCCCAAGATGGGGTGATTGTGACGTCCCACATCACCTGTGAATGAGGATGTGCTTATATGTATAAATGCACCATTTATGACACAACGCGTTTTAAAGCCGTGATGGCCATGAACCTATTAGAACTCCGCAGTTAAACGTGCTTCTGCGAGAGCAATCCCATGATGGGTGACCTCCTGAGAAGTCTGGTTTGGGGAGCCAAAAGTGGACAATATTGTGTCATTGGGGGTGGGTCGTCACAATAGTAGCCGGAATGGCGGAATCCGGTAAAAGGGGCCAGAATCTGTCGGTCAATGACAGAATCTCGTCTTCTGTAATTTTTATATTATTTTACATTAATAATTATATGTTTGGAATAAAAATTGATTTTTATAGGTTAATATGATTGAATGAAAACATTCAAAAAAAATTGTGATTTTCTGTACGTGCCAAACACCAGAAAATGCTTTCAGCGAAATATATTTTCCAGAAAAATGACTTCCCTGAAATCATTTTAAGACGAAAATCATTTTACGTCGAAACAAACGGAGCATTAGTTACAACCTGAACAACATCCAAGACTCCTCAAAGAGACTGCAAAAGTCCCAGAAGAGCATAATTCGTCATGTTGTCTTAAATTTGGTGGGTATTAAGTGAATTGGGTCGGGTCCGTAGGGACTAGGAGAATTTAGTTGGATGAAATAAAAAGTACGAACTCCTTAAAATACTTTGGAAGTTAAGTACTCCCGCCAGGATTAGAAAAAAAGTACTCCAGCAAGGATTACTCCCGACAAAAAATAAGGGAGTGTTTGGTAAAAATTGTTGAGTTGAATTTTTTTTTTTTTAGTAGTAGTAAAAAGTGATTGATGTGATATAAGGTAAAAAAGAATTTGTATGAAAAAGTAAAAAAAATAAAAATTGTATTGTAATGAATTTTTTTTATTTGAATAGTAATAAAAAATTATTGATATGATATAAAAAGTAAAAAAAATAAAAAATTGGCACCTCAAAAGATTTTTTTAATACAATTCAGCCATCCTCAAGTAATTTATTTATGAGAAAATTACAATTTAGCTCCTCAAACTACCATTTTTTTTCTGGATGGCCCCCCCAAACTACCAAGGTTTGCACTCTAGACTCCAAACTACCAAAACCTTTGAAAAAGACCCCTTTTGACGAAATAACCCCATAATACCCCTATCACGTGTCATTTTTCAATTAAAAAATAATATAAAAATTAAAAAATAATTAAAAAATAATCAATAAAAAAATTTGAAATTTTAAAAAAAATTTAAAAATTTTAAAAAAATTTCGAAATAAAATTAAAAACTAAAAAAAAAACTAAAATTTTCTTTTTTCTTTTTTCATTTTTAAAAAAATAGTGTGATCGACTGAAGGACGTACTGCTTTTTAATTTTTTTTTTTGAATTTTTGAATTTTTTTTTTATTGACAAGTGACAAGTGGCAGGGGTATTATGTGGATATTTTGTCAAAATGGGGTTTTTTCAAAGGTTTTGGTAGTTTGGGGGGACAGAATGTAAACCTTGGTAGTTTGAGGGACCATCCGGAAAAATGGTGATAGTTTAGGGGGTTAAATTGTATTTTTCCCGTTATTTATTCTTTCTAATTGAATAAAGGAAAATGTTATACGGGAAGGGTTTTTTCCACTCTTGATTCAAAAGGAAGAGATAGTGGAAGACCTAAACAAATGGGTGAACTCCCCAACAACAGACCCAAAATGAAAATAGCAGTGCATCAAATACAAAGAGCCATTAGAAAATGGGTCAAAAATGACCTAGTCCTTTTAATAAGGTTGCATAAAGCGGTGAAAATACAAAAAAAAAAAAAAAAAAAAAAAAAAAAAGATAGAAGGCACAGGCAAGGGTTTGACTGTCTCGACATGCTTCAACTCTACTCGAATCCCAAAGGACACAAGCATGAGCATGAGCCACAAAATACCCTTCAATCCTACCCAAGCACATGTTTGGTAACAACAACAACAACCACCTGAAGGCGGTTGAAAAGGAAATAGCACTGTTAAAATCCAAACAAAATCTGCCAACAAAGAGCACCTGTCTCTTAAAACAAGATCAAGCAACAAAGGGGGGAGACAAGAACCCAAGTAACATAAAGTTATAAAAACAAATAAACAAATAAAAAAAAAACTCAAAAATCAACAACTTCAGCCTCTGGCAAAGCGAAGGAAGGCTGCATGTGGCTCGGCACGTGAAGGTCAGATGGAGAAACGGTCGGTGGCTACAAGGAGTTGGAGCGCCGGTAGATGCAGTGGAGTGGCGCATTGGAGGCTGGGACCAACGAAGGAACGTGAATCTAGCTTTTAAAAAATCAGATATACCATAGCGGAGGAGAAGACAAAAAACGTGGTGGAGAAGGAGACCAGCGCGGTGGTGGAGCCGTGACGCTGAGGTTGCAATTTGAGCGGGACAAGTCATGCTAGGCAACTGCTAAAAGGGTGCGCTATCAGGCAGTAACGGTTTCTGATTCGATTGGAAGGAAGACGTCAGTCAAAACAGTCTTTGATTGAAAAGAAACCTTGAGCAATTTCACACCCTACCATCAAAACAGAGAAAGAAGCAAAATAGTTAATTAATATGATATGCAAGAGTAGTCATACTAGTGGCGATCGATGCTATTGTCAAATACACTTAACTGACAACAAAAGAAGCCTAGCATTTGGTAAAAGAAAGAATTTGGTAGTTGTAATTAATTTACAGAGAAAGCAAGGGATGATTGCCATGCCATACCTCATCCATGCCCACGTCGACCACTTTCTCCTCAATATCCCTTTTATCATTAAAGTTGGTAAGCAGAGGGATAAGAGTGGTGGAGGACAAGGCCTCCACCTCCATATCATCCATCACCATGTATGTAGCCCCCCGTTTCACGTAAACTTCCTCACTAGTGGAGGATGCCTTGATTGCACTTGTTGGCTGTAGGAATGTTACTAGACAGTTCAACTTATGGCCGCACGAAGAACAGATTGTGGTATCGTCATCAGCCACGTAATTGGTACAGCTGCTGTTAGTGTATCCATTCGGACACCGATACAATTGACGGAATGTTGAGCCAACGTTTGGCAATAGGAGAGGGAATTTAGCACCTGGCATGAATAGCATGGGTAATTCTAACAGGAAACGTTTGTTTTTGTCTGGTTGGAATATGCGAGTAACACTCAGATTTTCAATGCTCCGGTGGAGGTTTGGCAAGGAGCCTACCATGCCGCCTCCCTCTATCAGAAGACTTGTGACAACTCCGACGGGCAGAGTCAAAATGCTAGATATGAAATCAACAAATTCCTCACCTGCTTCAGCAAAGAGCACCCGTCCGCCCTTCTTGTCAATAAAAAGCTTCAGGCTTACTTTTGTCGTTGCCATGTTAGGAATGTGAATGATTGGAATGGATTCAATATGGCAAGAGCACTCAATAAGCTTGGTTTTATAGTCTTTTGGCCTACACAGAATTCGCTCGGGCAAGCTAGTGCGCGTCTTCTTATGCTATGCTTTCCATTGGCAGCCCGGCCCAAATAGTGTAAACTACCCATTATAGTTTTAAGATCTACATAACAAAATTAAGCTCCAAGTTAAAAAGAAAATAAAAAAAGGATTCCTATAAATTGTGTAGGCCCGATGATGTGATTAACACTAATTTGTAGGATTACGAAAGTCTCAATAGCATACGCCTAAATACAATATAATTTTATGCCCATGGATGACGCCGGACAGAATAGAGATTATTCTTTAGGCTATTCAATAGACAGTTTGCAAGGAAGAAAACAGAAAAATTATCCCAAAACATAGAAACAATCTCTGAATTCAATAAAAATATCAATAATCAGCATTGTCGGAAAACACCCACAAGCCGAGCTAATATAGTTGAAAATTCGACCTTTAGTAGAATTTTACTAAAAATAGCAAAACCCTAATAACACTAATAAAACGAAATACATAATAAAATAAGTGGGCTGCCAAAAATCTAACCCAAATCGGGCTCAGAATCACCTCCTAAACGATAAATGAAAAGTTACCATAAATGGAAAAAAAATATCTAAAATTAAGTTTTTTGAAGGGAAAACAGCAGATTTTTGGGTTCAAATGAGGCACACCGAGCTTAGCTGGGTGGCCACGAAGTGTGCGCCGAAGAGAGATTTCTGAATTGAGGTTATATGCGCAAATCGGACTCTCATAGCGCACTCGAAAATTACCTCAATTAGGCCAGATCACGATTTTTTGCTAATCTTGTGCTGATCTACCCGCTCCAGGTAATTTAGCACCATCCACGTGCAATCTGATAGCTCAGCATCGTCTGACTCGGATCTCTTGCATCAATGCATGCATATGAAATTGGATATATCACCATGTAATATCAAATATGATTCTCACCTTGTATTGTACGCTTGAAGTTGTGTATACATAACCTTGAAACGACTTTAGGATGAAATTGTTAGATATAGACAAAAATAAAAGAAAAGGCAAACCTAAACATAAAAAGAAAAACAGGAAAATAATATTATTTATATATATATATATATATATATATATATATATATTAAAAAAAAAAAAAAAAAAAAGAGAGAGAAAAAAAAGAGACGAGAAGATAACATGTGAAAAAGTACTACTTATGTGCTAAAGACAAAAAAGAGCAAAAGATATCGAATATTAACTTTTGATTTGTAGTTTTGATTGGTTATATGGAAGTGGGATTTCATGGAAAAGCAAGAGCTAGTAATTCACCATCATGAATTTCTTCGACCTGGCCGGTGCAATTGCTTTACTTTTGTTGGCCATGAGGGTTCGTACGTACGACATGTTTCTCGCATTTTAGCTTGACATGGGAGAATTAACTAATCTTCGGATTTATTTGGGTGTAAAATGTTTTTTGAAAAATATTTTTGGTATTTTTTTTTTATTTATGTTTGATGAAAATAAAAATAATGATTAACAAAAATCATTTTCAGTTTGACCGAAAAAAGGTTTTTTAATTTTTGAAAAACGATTTACGAGAATCCGTCACAACAGGGTATTAGAGTTTGTTGGTAGACCAACTCTACCGCTGAAAATCCCCGAATTTTGGTATCCGATTGTCGAAATCTGGCAGCACTGGCTAGATTTCGGCGATAATAGCAGGATTTGGCCAGTTTGGCCAGAATCTAAAAATTTATGCAGGTTTCCGACCAAAATAGGCCAAATTCCAGCGAAACTAGCCGGAATCCGGCGACAGCAACCAGACATCGTTGGATTCTATTTTACGTCGTTGGTGATTTTTTCGTACAAACCAAACGTTGAAATTTTTTTTTTAAGAAAAATCAATTTTTTTAAAAAAATAATTTCGTTGATAATATTTTATGACAAAAAAACATTTTAAATCTTTTACAAATCAAAGCCAGGGAAGGTGATCTTAAACGAAACATTTTAATTTTAATACTCATTTTCAGCAGTGAGGAATAGGAATTAAGATCTCCAACAATTATTTGGATAGGAGCTTAATTAGTAATTTGAACAAATAATGGTAAGAAAATTCTTATAAAAACTAAAATTTTAAACAAGTGAGCAAACTATTGAAGGCCTATAGCTGAGCCCTATAAAAAGCATTCTCACCATAATTACTTACAAATATGGATCCAAAATACCGGAAGAATAGAATCGATGAATATATATATAACTTATTTGGAATTGACATTTCGAAAACTATTTCCTAGGATTCTCTATAAAATAAGTCTCTCTGTACGAAAATTTCATAAAGTTCTATTCTCAATATTCCCCCAAGCCTACTAAGTAGCTTGGGTGCCAAGAAACCAAAAGAAAATTCGTGCCGTATAAAAAGTTAAGTTCCAAGTGTTTTTTTTTAAAGTAAGTTCAAGGTTTTTAGTTATTCAAACACACACCTAACAAAAAATAATAATAATAATACTAATAATAACAATAATACAAAGAAAAAGATCAGAAGTACCAACTCTATATTACCGAGGGGTTAGTACCCATGTTATCTATTGTGATGGATCAATCATGTCCAATTGGTCCCCATTTCGCATCTCCCATACATTACAAAAAAAATTGTTTTTCGCCACTTGCAGTTCGCCACGTGTACGATCAATATACACGTGGCGAACTGTTGGCCGCGTGCAAGTGGCCACGTAAATACACGCGGCAATTCCGGTTGACACTAACTCCACAATTGGCCGCGCATATTTTAATACGCACGGTCAATTGGCCTCGTGTATTAAAATACACGCGGCCAACAGTTGGCCGCGCGTATTAAAATACACGAGGCCAACTGTTGGCCGCGTGTATTATTATACACGTGGCAATATGTTTTTTTTAAAAAAATAATTAAAAAATAATTTTTTATTTAATTTAAATCTGTATTTAATTATTTTTTAAATAATTAATTGTATTTTTAATTTAATTCTTTATTTTTAGAGGAAAAAATATATAATAACGAAAAAAAAAAAAGAGGAGGAAAACACACGTATGAGCAAGTTCAGTAGAAAGTGAGAGAGATACAGAGAGAGAGAGAGAGAGCGAGAGACAGAGAGATACAGAGAGAGAGATACAGAGAGAGAGAGAGAGAGAGAGCGAGAGACAGAGAGCGAGAGAGAGAGAGCGAGAGACAGAGAGAGAGAGAGAGCGAGAGACAGAGAGAGAGAGAGAGAGAGCGAGAGACAGAGAGAGAGAGAGAGGGTGTCTCGGAGGGCTTGGAGTGGAAGATCTCGAGGGTGAGCACAGATTCGTGGAGTGGGAGGGTGATTGGGAGCGTGAACCGCTCGTTCCAGACGGGATGGGTCGAACCGGAGTCGTCAGACTTGATGGCGAGCCGGCGGTCCGGGTCGACCCAGAAGACCGCGTACGGCTTGAGCTCGCCGTTCTTCCAGTTCACGTTCTTCAGGTGCTTGGCGGATACGACGGTGAGCTCCAGATACAGAGGAGAGAGAGAGAGAGCGATACAGAGAGAGAGAGAGAGAGAGAACATGTATATTTAAGGATTTTTTTTTTTCATTTGAAAATACTGTTCAGTGGCGCGCGGGACAATTCCCGCGCGCCACTGGTACCTGCGCAAATTCTGGCCGCGTGGCCTAATAGCCACGCGGCCAATTCTATTATACGTATATATACATAATAAAAACAATTATTATATATATATATATATATATATATATATATATATATATATATATTCTGTTTTTGTTGTTTATGTAGTTTCTGTTTCTTTTTTATAATCTCATTCCTTAATCGAGCTCAAAAATCTTTCAGTTATACGAGCGGAGTTAAGGGAGTTGCTTCTTCTTTATTAGTTTTGAGCTTCTGGGTTCTATTCTTTTTTATTATTTCATTCCTTGAAAGAGCTCAAACATCTACGAGTTAGATGAGCGGGGTTAAGGGAGATCCCCCTAGGGGAGGACTAGTTTATATTTTCCAAGGTAAGTAAAGAGACCTTCTATATATATATATATAATAAAAACAATTAGCCACATGTATTTAAATACACGCGGCCATATACAAAACTTAATAAAATTTATTTTTATTAATATATATTTGATAAAAACAATTGGCCACGTGTATTAAATACACGCGGCCAATTGGACGCGTGTAGAAAATACACGCGGCCAACTGGCCGCGTGTAAAAATATACGCGGCCAACTGTGATGCGCCCCTTTCTAGCCACGTGTACTGTATACACGTGGCTAATTGGACGCGTGTCTACAGTAACAGGTACTGTAGACACGCGGCCAATTGCAGAGTTTTTTGTAGTGATATTGAAGAAAAAAAAAAAATCAAATGGAGATAATTATGGAGATAATGTTAAATGCATAAAGTAGGGCGGAGTCCATTTCACAACAATCAAAGGTGAGTCAGGGGCATTTACTACTGTGCAAAATTTTTTTTTTTTTTTTTTTATTTTTAAAAAAAAAAGACACACTGCGAAGAACATAAATCCTTTAATGGGTTTTTGAACCTAGAAAAATACATGAGTTTGCTCCACAATTAAAGTTTATTTTGCTAAGTATTCTAATTTATGTTATTTTCAAATGATCGAATTATAATATGTAGAAAAAATGGACAAAAGAAATGATGAAAACTGCGATAATTGTGTAAGAAGAAAGAAGCAGGAAGCTGCACATAACACCTATGGGCATGTTTGGATGCATATGTGATTTTTCTCAACTATTTAATTTTTGTAGGAATATGTGTTTGGGTAAAATTAAGATTGATATGGATTCACTATGCCCGATTGGAAAACCCCGTAATATTAACTCAACCTAGTATTAAACGTGAAAACCGAGGTTAATTAATTTTTGTGTTTGAAAAAATTTCAATGACAATTCCTGATGTCGGACAGAATAGTAATTATTTTGCAGGCTATTCAATGAGTAGTTTGCAAGAAAAAAAACAGAAAAGTTATTCCAAAACACAGAGACAAACTCTAAGAAAATATTAATAATTAATCGTCCCCCCAAAAACGTCCACAAGCTGGGCTAATATAGCTGAAAATTGCCAAAAATAGCAAAATCCTAATAACCTCAATAAAACGAAATATAGAATAAAATAAGTCGGCTGCCAAAAATCTGGCCCAAATTTGACTCAGAATCACCTCCTAAACAATAAACAAAAAGTTACCATAAATGGAAGAAAAAAAATCTAAAATTAGGTTTTTAGAAAGGAAAACAATGAATTTTGGGCTCGAAACAAGGCGCACCGGATACTCGTAACCAAAGTTATGGCCAAAATACTGCAGCGCACTCGGAAATTGCCTAAATTAGGTCAGATCACGATTTCTTGCCAATCTTGCGCTGATCCGCCCGCTTCAGGTAATTCAGCGTCATCAATGTGCAATCTGACAGCTCAGCATCGTCTGACTCAGATACCCCTGCATCAATTCATCATGGACCTGATCATGGGTAGCCTTTACTTTATTTTATTCTTTGAATTACGAACTTAAATCAGGATGTCCAATTTGTTGACAAGACCATATTGCATATGCAAGTGATCTCTTAGAGTAATTAATCTCAGTGTATATTAAATGCATGTCTATAAAAAAATGGAGTGACTTTTAAAATTATTATTTGATTAAAATTATCATTTGATTAAAATTATCATTTGATCAATCACATGCTCAATTAATAGTAATTTTAAAAACTACGTCATTTTTTTTTTTATATAATTTTATGAACACTTGATAGACACTTAATATACACTTAGAATTACTCTATCTCCTATGGCCTGCAAAGCCCACAATGCGAAGCATGCTGCATTTAAAGCTTGTCGTATCATGAAGCCCCATTTC
Organism: Alnus rubra; assembly: GCA_028654335.1. NCBI lineage: Eukaryota > Viridiplantae > Streptophyta > Magnoliopsida > Fagales > Betulaceae > Alnus > Alnus rubra. Next base: position 65,059 of record JAJPGS010002403.1, read on the forward strand.
CTAGTGAGCAGATTTTTCCCAAGAACCGAGCATGGTTATAAAACTTCAGTGTGAGACATGTGGTGCAAGTTTCATTTTCGTGGCCTATTTGTTAGTATTAGGATCCTCTCCGGTTCAAAGGAACGAGAGAGTAGTATCCAGTTCCTTATAATGCAGGAGTATTTTTGTCCAAAAAATTTTGAAAAGATAAAAATGTCCCTGTATTATAAGGGAGTACTAGATACTCTCCGATTCCCTTGAACCGGAGAGGATTCGTTTCCTACTTTTTGACCACCTGAAGAAGTCAAGCCGCATGATAACCGTTAAATGCAGTTGATGTACATGGGTGCAAAGGTCTGGGTAGCGCAAGAAATTTTTCTCCAACCAATTTAAATTACATCTCCAAACTTTTTTTTTTTCAATTTTTTTTTCTTAGGTATTTATAATTTGAAAAACAATTAAAAAAAAAACCAAAAAAATTACACACTCAAACGAGCCTTTAGGTTCGAGAGAGCTCCAGTTTGCTAATCTTAAAGACTCAAAAGGGGCAACGTTACTTATTAGAAAATCGAGAGCACTTATAAACCATAATAAATTAATAATGTGTCCTCAAGGGGTAGCTCAATCGGTTAGGGACCACGCCTAATGAAGCGGAGGTCACTAGTTCGAATCCCCACTCCCCTCTCTTGTGTGGACGTGTCAAAAAATAAATAAATTAATTAATAATGCATGCCATGAGATGAGGTCTTAGCATAAAAAATACGTTATAACAAAACTTAATAAGTTAAGTGTTCCGTTCTTTTTTTTTTTTTTTTTTTTTGTGTTCTTTCCTGTGCCATGAGGCACTTACTAAAACATAACATAGTTTGGAGAAGGATATTAAACAACAAGATCAATTTGCGCAATATGTGTTAATACTTTGAAATAAAACGTAAACTTCCCACTAGCTTAAAAACATTTCTTTGCAACTTTAATAATATGGTATTGCATACAATTATGCATCTTATGATCTATTGGGTACGTAGTTTGTGCGGTCCAACCTTCGAGAACCTAAAAATACCTGTGGCTATCGATATGCATGCCCTAACCAACTGATCTTTAATTACAAGGTACACTCAACATGCTACTTAATGATGACCTTATTTTCACGTAACCATAACTTTAATGTGGTGCACTCGATCCATCCTAGCCTAGTTGTAATATCCTGAACAAATAGATTGCAACTTATAAAAGAAAATTTAGTAACACACGATAATAACCCAACAAAAAAAATTTAAGGTCATGGAAAAAATAAGTTTAGGCAAAAAAAATTACCCAATGAAAGTCGAGGAGTTCACCGACATTGGATTAAAAGGCCATGAAAGTCTTGTTAGCGTAAAGCTATATATGTACATAATTTTATGAGTAATTCTAAATGTCATATAAGTGTCTAAAAAAAAAATGAGGTGACTTAGTTTTTAAAATCACCATTGGGCATGTGATTGATCAAATTGTGATTTTGATCAAATATATTGTGATTTTAAAATATAAGCCGCCTCATTTTTTGATGGATACTTATATGACATTTAGAATTACTCTAATTCTATTGCCAAATACATGAATTGAAATATGATCATTGACCATGTGCTTTGATTCCTACCATGTGTTATCCACTTAAAATTTTGCATATTATATATAACCTTGAAGTGGTGCATAGTGAACGAAAGATTCATATATATATATGAACTTTCTTTCGAAATTAATTACTTGAATGCAGTTTTTCAACAAAGTAATGAATTCATTATCATATATATTTTATTCCAACCAAATTTATGAGTTTAAAAGAAGATGATAAAGTCCCATAATTAAACTATGACGCACATATGTATGATAACTTATGTCCATGCTAAGAAAAAAAATGTAGAAGCTACGTATAATAACTTATGCTTTTTGAGTCCTTATATGGAAGTGGCTTTTCAATTTATTTATGAGAAATAATACATATACATTTTTTATACATCTCCGTATAATCAAATTTCAAATTTAGTTTATTGAATTTTTGAGACTAATGTAAGTCCTATAAATTCAATGATAACTTGAAAAATAAGATGTATAAAAAAATCTGTAAGAAATGTATTTATATAATTTTTCATTTATATGAAAAGGCAGAAGTAGTAGCTTTAGGGTGAAATTGTTAGAAAATGACGTACAAAAAAAATGCTAATAAAAGTGATCCCATAAATTGTGCAGATGCCATGATATGCCTGTCTGCTAACCATTTCTCTCTCTGAAAAAAAGGCAGCCTCATTATTTTATATTAACAAATAACTTTTTTTTTCAATTTTTTTTTTTATTTTTTTTTAAAAAAAAACGTCTTTACAATTATATATGATAACCTATTCCTTAAGAACTTGGTTTTACGAAAGTGGCTTTTCAAGGAAAAGCAAGACCTAGTAGCTAATTGTTAGCTTGAATTTTGTCGATTATGAATTTCAATTCTTCCACCTAGTGCAATTGCTTTACTTTTGGAGCTTTTCTACACATCCTCCACTCATCCTCCCTTCATCATCCTTTTATAATAAAAAAAATTAATTTTTATTAAAAAGTTGTATCTGATGTGACATCAGAGACAACTTTTTAATAAAAATCAATTTTTTTAAGAAAAAAAAGGGTAATAAAGGGATGATGAGCGGAAGATCTTTCCCTTACTTTTGAGCCTAGGCTTTCCTTTAGTCGGCCGTAAGGCCAGGGTTCGTCGATGGATGCGGTATACGTACGGAAGTAGCTTTCCAAGAAAAAGCAACAACTAGCTAAGCTTTAGTGTCCTTTCAGCACCGTTATGAATTTCTTCGACCTGGTGCAATTGCTTTACTTTTGGCGGCCATGACGACCAAATTGTACCTCAGTTATAGATCAGATCATCCAAAACTCGGAGTATATATCCTCGGCAATAGCAGGTTATAATTAGCAGAAGTTTACTTATTAATTTGATCAACCATTTACTGCTTCAGAAACAATAAAAAGCATTTATTATATTATTACCACACCAGATTTGATTAACATGAAACAACACACGAGAAACATGGTTTCAACAAAAACACCAAACTCACAGATACTGTGCTGGACAAATTATTCCAGAGTTCCTGCATGCACCTTGAAATTAAAAGACTAATAATTAAGAAGCAACGGTGCTTTCAATTTGGCTCTAAAACCTGCCCACATTCTGAATCACTCCTCATTGTCAGTAACACTATGGTTCTGAAGGAAGACATCGGTCAGAACACTCTTCGATTGCAAAGAAGCCTCGAGCAAACTCAGAACCTAAAAACAGATCACACAAAAGGAACAATATTAGATATATACTTGTAAAGACATATCTATCGTTAAGAAAACGGTTTATAGTTCAATGTTCAAAAAATAAGAAGGAACGGTCAGCAAAAGAGGCATTAGATAACAGGAAGTAAATTAATGAAGCATAGAAAGAAAAGAATGACTGAAATACCTCATCCTCTCCAAAATCAACGACTTTCTCCTCAACAGCCCCAAGGTCCCTGACATTAAACTTGGTAAGTAAAGTGATAGAAGAGATGGTTGACATGGGCTTCACCTCCAGATTATCCATCACCATGTAAGTGATCACCCCTTTCACGTAACCTCCCTCACTAGAAGAGGATGCCTTGATATCGCTTGGCGGGTCTACGAAAGTTTGCTCTCTGTTCATTTGATTCCTGCATGAAGGACAAATTGCTCTCGGGTCATTAGCCACGTACGTACAGTCGTAGTTGCCACACCTATAAATTTTACTTGCTGTATATGGCTGCTCAACGCTTGGCAAGAGTAGAGGGACTGTAGCACCAGAAATGGCTACTTTTGGGTTTAGCAGAAAGTTCTTGTCTTGGTCTGGCTGAAAGTATCTATCACTCAGTTTCTCCATGCTCTTGTACAGGCTATGCAAGCAGCCTGCCATGTTTTGCTTTTCTAAGAGCCTAGTGACCGTTCCGACCGGCAGAGTGAAAATGCTAAACAGTAAATCAACAAATTCCTTGTCTGCTTCAGCAAAGAGCACCCGTTGGCTCTTTTTCTCGATCAAAAGCTTCAGGCTTACCTTGGATGCTGCCATTTTAGGTATGTATGTCAATGCTAAAGAGGTTTCAGTCCAGTAAGACTGTAAGTGCCCTCTATTGGCTTGACCGTTACCCTTTTTATAGTGCTTAGGGTATATGGAATTCGCTATTGGAAGTGCCTTCGTTTGCTACCCTTTGCATTTACAGTAACGATTCATGAACCTTCAATTCGGGACTTGAAACAGTCAAATAAACATTTCGGATTAACCATCCAGATTTATTTATTTATTTATTTTTATGAGAATGAAAAAGTTTAAAATAAAATCTGAACTATTAAAAAAATTGGTAAATATATGAGAAATATCTGAGTAAACACACAATTTGAATTCACTCTCTTACTTTTTAATTTTGAAAATTAAATGTCTGAGTTTTCGATTATTCGTAATAGATTCCTGTTGAGTTTACCACGCATACAAATTTATTATAGACCGTTAGTGCCAAGTCAGCATTTTTACTTAAAATAATATTTTTGTTATTTTATTAAAAATTTAAATCTAAAAAACAAATTTTAAAAATATAACCTAAAAAAGAAAAAATTAAATTAAAAAAAAATGTCTTTCTTCAACCTCTAATTTCTCTCCTTCTTCAACGTTGTTCAACCACTAAGTGCTCATGAAAGAAAAGAAAAGAAACGCATGATGATCCCATGCTTGAAGTCACCGACATTGAGGTCATGAAAGTCTCATTAGTGTAAAGCTATGTACATAATTCTATTCCCAAATACATACATGAAATATGGTCATCGATCATGTTATTTGATTCGTACCATATATGTATTACCCGCTTGAAATTTTGCATATTATAAATTTATATATAACCTTCAACTTGAAGGTACTCATGCATAGTGTTAGGAAATCCACCTTTCCCGACAGGGGCATTGACCGACCAAGAAAGATCCAAGCAGCCTGAGTGTCAAGTGCATTATTGACCGACAGAAAGCAATGATTATAAGGCAGGCTAAGGGACGTGACTAGGTGACTGAACCCCAAGAAATTCGGAATTCACTGAAAGCCCACACCTCACCAGTAATAAGTCAGCTTGTCAGTCACTATTGGGAGTGTACATAAACACTGCTCATGCCAGAAGAAGTGATGTCTCTTAAAAGCCGGAATAACCTTACCTAGCCATAATTACAATGGCCTATAAATAGCAAGACCTAGGTACTAGGTAAAAAAAAGGATTTGAACTCTCTCTCTCTCTCTCTCGGTTCTTTTTTAATCTCAAGAAATCTCTCTCTAAAAATAAGTGTGAGACTAATTTGAGCGTCGGAGGAGAACCGTGGGAAAACCCACAGCGTGTTCTTGTCTTTTTTGCAGGGTATCATCCATCTTTCCTTGGTAGCTGGAATTGTTACGTCTTTAGTTGGCCGGCACTACATTAACACATAGTGATCGAAAAAAAGATTCATATGGATTTTCTTTCGAAATCACTTTAATGTAATTTTTTTTATTATTATTATTATTAAATGGTAATGGTAGTCTTTCAACAAAGTAATCAATTCATTAATTATCATATTTGTTAGATAATTAATGAATTCAACAAAGTAAAGAGCTCTTCTCTTTTTTCTTTTTCTTTTTAACTTTTGTGGGCCCGCGAAGCCTAATATTCGTTCTTTTACTTTTATTTTTATTCTATTTTTATCCGTTCTTTTACTTTTACTTTCTTTATTCCTTCCTTCCTTTCTTTCTTTCTTTCCTTTTTATTTTTTATTTTATTTTTTTACTTAGTTGAAAATTCGTTCTTTTGTCAATAGTCGCCCAAGCCTAATAAGTAGCTTGACCTTGACCTGGTGCAGTTGGTTGCCAATAAAGTTCTGTTCTCAAGCCTTTACTTTGGTCGGTCATGAATACCTCAAGCTATGATTGAGCTGAGAAAAGCAATTTCTCTCTCCCAAAACTTGTTCAAATGTTCTTCTGTTTGTTAAAATAGTTTCTTCTATATTTTATTGGAAATTTTTCGCTTATCATTTTTTTTTATTTTTTTTTTATAATTATACTTTTAAATTTTAAATAATGTCAACTTAGTGTATTCATATTTAAATTTTTTCAATTTCACAAATCCATTATAATTTTTCGTTAAATCCTATCAAAATTCTCAAAATACTTATATTCTTTTTTTTTTTTTTTTTAAAAAGAAATATATAATTTTTTTTTCAAGAATTCAGGCACGGGTATTTTTGCAAATTTCGTTAAATCTTGACCAACGCTTAAATCCTTAATTTTTTTTTTCTCTTTTACCTAAAAAAAAGAAAAGAAAAAATTCAAAAAAAAAAAATTAAATTAACACTTTCTAAAGTTTAAGGGTATGATTGCAAAAATGATGAAAGATCAGTGGTGGTAAGTGAAGTTTTCCCTATTTTATTTTATGTTCTCAAAACTAAAACATTCTTTAAAACACAAAAATAATTGTTAAATCACCACTTATCCTAAAAGCTTAAGCTTGAGTGTTGGCTCAAACTCCATTTTTAAGAGGTGAGGCCCAACACATAGAATATTTAATTGAAATGAAAGGTAAATGAAGGAGATAGGTTCGAACTCAGGACCTTTACTCTGATACCATGCTAAATCACTACTTATCTCAAAAGCTTAAGCAGCTAGGAAGAGGTAAATTTAATCATTTAATCAATACTTTAACAATAATTTTCACCTTTAGATTACATTAAAACACTTTTTCAATTAAAAAATAAAAACCAACCCAAAATACATTGAGCTCTTTTCTCACTATTCGCAAGCTCCTATTGTATAGACTTTAACACAATAGGTTTAGAAAACCCTAATACATAGCTTGTGATGGAGTTCCATGTAGACGTTAGACATAAGTCCAAGCGCGCAGTCAAGGAATGAGAAGCCAAGATACTGAAGTAGAAGAGGACCATAATGCAGTAGCTAAAGTCCTAGTTAATATGGGTAGCCAAGGAATAGTCCCACATGATCAAGTACAAGAAGAAGTCTAAGCGGAAGTAAACAAGAGTAGAAGTTCTATTATCTTCTCTGGTCTTTAGTCACTAAAGAGTAGCACTGAAAAAGTGTCTCTGGAACTTTCTTAGTTTTTATTAGCTTAATTCGATGATCAAAATTATTTTGTTTGTATTTTGTCCTCTGGAATTTGCTTGGTGTAATTGTGGTTTTGAACTAAGTGGTTTGATGAATGACAGATTGCCTCGTCTGCAATCTAGCTCGTCCGCAACTCATCCGAACGAGCTAACTTTCAAAGTTATAGATTGTCTCGTCTGCAGGGCGTACGTATAGTATGAGCACGTCTTTAGAAGAGCCACAGAATCGCTCGTTTGGAATCTCGTACGCCGCCTTATTTTTCAGAAGAAAATTGTTTTCCAAATTTGACTGTGACTAGGTTTCTAAAGTCTATTTAAGAGACTTCTTAGGCACAATTTATTTTAAGTATTTTTAAGCCTTGAATTCTATGTACTAAGAGAGAATTTTAGTTCTTAGAGCTGTCATGCTTTATCTCTTTGAGAGTTTATTTTTTGTAAATCATGCAAAGTATTCGTCAACTTTTGAACCTTATCAGAGTTCCGATGAAGGAAATAAAACAGAAGAATTGTTCAGAGGTTATAAAGAGACTACTGCAGTAAAAGTCAAGTGGGTCACTTGTTTTATATATACAAGAGAGTATCAACTTAAAAGTGAATTAATTTTTAAGTTGGCTACCCCGTTCAAAGAACTTTCACTTCGTCACCAAATTCTATGTTATTTTTTATTTTTTTATTATATTTGGTGAATGTTAAATTTGTGTGGTTGCTAAATTTTAAAGTCCGTATTATATTGGCATACACCTATTCAACGCTCATTCTAGGTATTGTTTGGAGTCTAATTTATATTTTGGAGCTATAATCGATCTTTTCAGATTATCTTATACATACGTGATAGAGGGACTGCATATTCTCAAGGGATCAATTAGAATGAAATTCTGTACACCTTTTTTTTTTTTTTGTGTTTATTGAAAACAGATTTTTGATAATAATAAAAAAAAAATAAAAAAAAAAGAAGATAAATAAATAAATAAAAACAAAGGCAGATTTCCGGGTAGTCCTTCAACTTCATAGCATCTGGAGGGGTCTTTGCTCGCCACAGGTGTATTTGAATGGACGCGTCACAGGAAGAATTGGTACGCAAAGAGTTAAGGCGTCTCACAAAGAAAGAAAAGAGTATCTTACTCAAGCAAATAGTTCAGAAAAATATAACTCCTAATTAATTATTAATCATTACGTTACATCCCTGATAAATAGTATCTGACAATTTATTAGATAACATAAAACAACGTTGCACTTTGAACTCTGACAGAGTTGAACATTAAAACAGAGTTGGACTTGAACTAGAACTGAACAACAAGTTAATAAAACAACTAAAAGATAAGGAGATAAAAAGACACTTGATAACAATATACTCCATTTGTCTTCATTCTTCAAAGGTGTTCATCTTGCCATCAGAAATGTAATCCTTGATGATTTGCGCGCTGAACTAATCCAAACCTTTGATAACAGAGCATGTTGTTGTTGGTAGTAGAAATAGTAGACTGCACATTAACAGGTGACACACCACGACACAACTCTTTATTTTCTGCATCAGAATGCCTAATGGCCCCAACAGTCACATAGTTGGGCTGCGCCCAAATTTTTCTGCTATATATCTCTTTTAGGCTTCTTATACTGAAACCGATTGGTTATTTATCAATTTCACGTCTACGGCGACTCACTCTATTTTAGAGTGAGTTTACTAATTAATTTGATAAAGCATGTCCTGCATCACAAACAAATAAAAAGCATATTACCACAACAGATTTGATTAACATATAACGCACAAGAAGGTCTTGAAACAGAACATGAGAAACATGTTTGCGAACTAAAACACTTGAATACCAATCTCACAGATACTTTCCACAGAGTTGTTGCACCTTGAAATTAAAAGACCAATAACAAGCAACAGTGCCTCCATTCACTTACGTACAGTCCTTGACAGTATGGTTCACATCCTTCCGAAGGAAGACATCAGTTAGAACAGTCTCCGATTTGAAAGAAGCCACGAGCAATCTCACAGCCTAACAACAAACCAGATAAAGGAACAAAATAGTCATCATTTGTAATAATCACACTGACGCTGCCATATCCCACTATTTTCCTCTTCCTTTTTTGGTTTTTGAACAAACACTTTATTCAAACACCTACTACAGAAAGTACAAACATATACAAGAAAATTAAAAAAACTTGAGCTCCAAATGAATGAGCAATATCCTATGCATGCCCATCTATTTAGGTGATATATGCTATTACATTCTCACGAACTGCTTCCAAAAAAGACCAGTATTTCATGTTTCCATACTTGTAAAACCACAACTACGTACCCTTAACAAAACGAGTAGTTTATTGTTCAATGTGAACCAAAAAGAAAAAATAACTGACAGCAAATGAGGCATTCTTTAAAAGGAAGTAAATGGAGAATATGATATGTAGTTTTAATGAACAGAAAGAAAGGGATGACTGCTATACCTCATCCATGCCGAAATCGACCACCTTCTCCACAACAGCCCCTACGTCCCTGACATCAAATTTGCCAAGTAAAGTGATAGCAGAGATGGTGATATCAGAGATATTGGTGGACACGGGCTTCACGTCCAGATCATCCATTACAATGTAAGTAATCACCCCTTTCACGTAACCTCCCTCATTAATAGAGGAGGTCGATGCCTTGATATCGCTTGGTGGGTCTACGTAACTTACCTCGCTGGTCATTGAACTCTTGCACGCAGGACAAATTGATCTCTGGTCATGAGACACGTGGCCGAACGCGTGGTTGCTTTTACACCTATAAAATTTCCTGGATGAATTTGACTGCACAACGCTTGGCAAGAGGAGAGGGATTTCAGCACAAGAAATGGCCACTTTTGGATTTAGCAGAAACTGTTTGTCTTGGTCTGGCTGAATGTAAAATTTATCACTCAGATTCTCTATGCTCTCGTACAAGCTATACAAGCAGCCTAACGTGTTTTGCTTCTGTAAGAGCTTAGTGACAGTTCCAACTGGCAGAGTGGAAATGCTAAAGAGGAAATCAACAAATTTCTTGTCTGCTTCAGCAAAGAGCACACGCTGGCTCTTTTTGTCTATCAAAAGCTTCAAGCTTACCTTGGTTGCTGCCATTTTAGGTATGACAATGCTAAAGAGGATCCAGTCCAGTTAGTGACCTGGCCTCTACTACTGTTACCCTTTTTATAGTACTCTTCAGGCCATACGGAGATACAAATTTCCTATAAAGTTGTAAGAATTCTTTGAAATTCGACTCTAGCTGTAAATTAATATCACGTGTATTTTGAAATATGAAAAACACTTTCTTTTTTTTTCGAATGCTATTAGAAATAGTACGGGAGAATAATATTAAAAAAAATATATATATTTTTCACATATTAAGAAGCACGTAACACTTTATAGACACTGAATTAAAAGAATTTCCTGAAACAGAAATTTCTGTACATACGGAAAATTCACTCTTGTAATTAAGGGATCGGACTTCTTTTGCCCGCTACCCTTTGCATTTGCAGAATGCATTCACGATTCGAGGACTTAGAACAGTCAAATCAACATTTTGCTGCAAGGGACTGTTGATTTTCTCAATGGAAAATCCCTTTCCAATTTTGGCCACAAATCAATGAAAATGGTGTATATCTTAAAGCGCAGTGCAGAGTACATAATTTTCTTCCCAAAATACATGAAATATGATCATGACTATGTGATTTGATTCTCACCATGGACAATACGTATGAAATTGTGCATATTATAATTTTGAAGAGGTGCATAATGAAGCTAGATTCGGTTTGATGAATTTTCTTTAGAAATTACTTGAATGTAGTTTTTTTAAAACAAAATAATGACTTTAATTGTTATCATATATTTTTGATTGCAATCAAATTAATTACGAGTTTGAAAGAAGATGATAAACTTAAATAATTAAATTATATATAAAAAGTAAAAAGTAAAAGGTATATATACGGAAGTTGCTCTTCAAGCAAGCATATATGCCTTTCTTTTCCGAAAATTTCGTTGAGCTCTTTTCTCACTTTTTGCCCAGGCTTGATAATATAAGAGACAAAACAACATCAAGGCCGAAAGCACGAAGCAAATGCTCAAAAATTGAGAAATGTAAGACATTTAAACATTTTTTTTAGAATTTGATTCCAACTTGATATGTCACAATCCTATGAGATTGTGACATAATTTTCAAAATGATAGATCTCTTGAAATTGTGACATATCAAGTTGAAACCAAATTCTATAAAAATACGTTTAAATGTCTAGTATTCCTCTAAAAAATTATGGCCATTTCCAATCTCCCAATTTCTAAGATTTCTAATAGCTGAAACCCGGCCATTAAGAAACTTTTACAAAACAGAACATATCCAAAATCCAATCATAAATTTTCTCCACACTGAGAAAGTAAAGCCAGACAGAATAGTGACTATTCTGCAGGCTATTCAATAGGCAGTTTGCAAGGAAGAAAACAAAGAAAATTATCCCAAAACATAGAGACAATCTCTGAATTTCAATGAAAATATCAATAATCAGTGGTGCCGGAAAACGCCCACAATCCAGGCTAATACAGTTGAAAATTCGACCTTTAGTAGGGTTTTACCAAAAATAGCAAAATCCTAATAACCCTAAGAAAACGAAAGAGAAATGCTTGGTTGTACACTTTCATCCTACTCCTATCCCACCTTTGTCTACTTGGACCAATAATGTGAGAGATAGTGGAGAGAGTGTAGTGGGACCCAATTTTTTTAACAATATTATTGGTCCAAGTAGACAAAGGTGGGATATGAGTGAGATGAGAGTGTATAACCAAGCATTTCTCAAAACGAAATTCAAAATAAAATAAGTAGGCTGCCAAAAATCTGGCCCAAATTGGGCTCAGAATCACCTCTTAAACAATAAATGAAAAGTTACAATAAATGGAAAATTTTTTATTATCTAAAATTAGGTTTTTTGAAGGGAAAACAGTAGATTTTAGGCTCGAAACGAAGCACACCGAGTGTGCATGCCGAAGGGAGCTTTCCAAATTGGGGTCATATGTGGGAATCGGACACTCGTAGTCAAAGTTATGGCAAAAATATTATCGCGCATTCGGAAATTGTCCAAATTAGGCTAGATCACGATTTCTTGCCAATTTTACGCTAATCTGCCAACTCCAAGTAATTCAGCGCCATCAACGACGTACAATCTGACAGCTTAGTATCGTCTGACTCGAATCTCCCTTCATCAGAAAGATTAAAACAAAAGACAATAGCCCAATACATAGCTTGGTTGCCAAGAAACCAAAAGAAAATTTGGGACCCATAAAAAGCATTTCGTGATTCAAAAGGAAAAAAAAAAAAACATGAAGAAGAAGATGAGACGGAGTAGAACACCGACCAATGGTTTACTTTAGGTTTTACAAAAATTCTTTTCAGGACACTTCTTTGACAAGCTTTATCCACTTTTTCTATTTTGTTTATCAGTTATCCCTGTAATTTATTTGAAAAGTTACTAATAATAAACTTTTTTATATTTTTGAGCTATAATCTTTTCAGATTATCATCTTACACATTTGTGATAGAGGGACTGCATATGCTCAAGAGATTAATTAGAATTAAATTCCGGACATCTTTTTTTCTTCTTTTTTTTTTTTTTTTAAACAATTGTATATATTTTCCAACTTGCAAAACAGACTAGAGAAAAAAATATATATAAAAGGGGACAGATTTCTAGGTAGTCCTTCAACTTCATTAGGGTCCCGAAGGGTCTCTGTTCGCTAGAAGTGTCTTTAAATACCTAATGGCCCAACAATTTCATAGTTGGGTTAGACTTAAATTTTTCTACTGTAACTTCTTTCCTGTTACTCTTTAGAGTTTTCCTTTGCCAACATGTTGTATATATGTTAAGTGGCTTTTTAGAAAAAAATAAAAAATAAAAAAATTAAAGTGATTGACATGAGAAACTACCTATAACATGCTGCGTCACAACCGGTTCGAAATTTGTATAAATAGCAACATTACTCTTCTTTCTGAGGCTGAATTTCCATATGTTCTGGTGGGCTAGATTCTAGAATAATCACATGGGACATGGCCCTTACTTACAACTTGAGCATCCAATAGTCAAACACTCAGGAAGGATTGGCTATTTCTTAATCCGACTTTCGCGACGACCTATTCTATATAGTGACGTAACATGAGTTGGAAAGCCACGAGCATGCATGGCAACTATATGATCGGGTTAGTTTCAATCCAATCAAATTGTACCTGAGTTGTATAGGTCATCCAAACTCGGGATTATCCTCGGCAATAGCAGGTTATAATTAACTTATTAATTTGATAAAGCATTTGCTGCTTCACAAACAAACAAATAAAAAGCATATATATATATATATATATTACCACACCAGATAATGTTTGATTAACATAGAACGTCAAAGAAGGTCTTGAAACGTACAGAACATGATCGAGAAACATATATGGTTGCGACTAAAACACCAAAAATACCACTCTCAAATATACTTTTTTGGATCAAATATCCCAGAGTTCTTGCGCCTTGAAATTAAAAGAGCAATAAGCAGCAACACTGCCTTCATTCAACATCTGCTGGAATTACTAGTAATATGCAGTATGGTTCCGATCCTTTGGCAGGAAGACATCAGTCAGAACAGTCTTCGATTGCAAAGAAGCCACGAGCAATCTCACACCCTAACAACAGAAAGAAACAAAATAGTCATCATGTGTAATATATATCCCAGTATTTTTTATGAACAAACATTTTATTCAAACACCTACTACAGAAAGTTCAAACATATAGAAGAAAAGAGAAAATGCGCGCAGACCAGAAAAAGGAACTTCAAAATCATCCCGTGACTAAACCTTCATTCTAATAGCCCAATTATAATTCAGGCTAGGAGTCGATTTCAACTGCTTTTAGAAGTGCAGAACTTGTTCTACACAGCATTTTTTCTTTTTCTTTTGCCTGATCCTTTTCTGTTTTCTTAGACATGTTTGCCGCCTCATAATAAACATAGATTTTATATGACTGGGAAAAACGAAGAGAAAGGTGATACCCAAATGTTCCACTAAAATTAATAAGCTATTGATGAGTAGGTGGGCAGCAAACATGCATGAAACATGGATGCTGGAGGGCCATGGACTTGGGGTGATGGATTGGCTATTTCCCAATTCCAGTCATTCCCATATTTTGCTAGGAAACTTGGGGTTGCTATCGTTCAATATTCAAATAAAACGAAAAGTAAATGGATGAATCAATCATTTTGAGAGAATCAAATTTGCAATTGACCACTTCGAGGAAATCCACCTTCAATTATTGCACACAGTTAATGTTTTTAGTGATGATTTGCCATATGTCGTCATTTATATCCTCTTTTGAGGAGGATTTCAACTTATTCTAGGAAAAAAAATTATTACAAAATAATTCCTAAAAATAGAGAGGGATTGCACTCAAACACAATGATTATGATTATAGAAGAATATCAGGGGGATCCTATCATATTTCTACTATTGATTGTTTTTTTTTTTTTTTTTTTTTTTTTTTTTTTATTTGTGCTGAAATAACTGAGTTCCAAATGAATGAGCAATACCCTAAGCTTATGTTTTTAGGTGATATCTGCTATTAAATTCCCACAAATTGCTTCCAAAGAAGACCAGTTATTTCAAGTTAATTCCCAAACTTGTAAAACCAGAACTACCCTTAACAAAACGAGTTTATTGTTCAATGTTCACCAAACAGAAATTACAAACCCAAACAGAACCAAATAAACGAAGCATTAATTTGACAATGCACAGAAAGAAGAGGGAGAATGCTATATATACCTCATCCATGCCGAAATCGACCACCTTCTCCTCAACAGCCCCTACGTCCCTGACATTAAATTTGCTAAGTAAAGTGATAGCAGAGATGGTGGACATGGGCTTCACGTCCAGATCATCCAGCACCATGTAAGTAATAACCCCTTTCACGTAACCTCACTCAACAGAAGAGGATGCCTTGATATCGCTTGGTGGTCTACGCAACTTACCTCGCTGGTCATTGAACTCCTGCACGCTGGACAAATTGATCTCTGGTCATGAGACACGTAGCCGTGGTTGCCTCTACACCTATAAAATTTCCTGGACGGATTTGACTGCTCAACGCTTGGCAAGAGGGGAGGGACTTCAGCACCAGAAATGGCTACTTTTGGATTTAGCAGAATGTCTTTGTCTTGGTCTGGCTGAATGTAAATATCACTCAGATTCTCTATGCTCTCGTACAAGCTATGCAAGCAGCCTGACATGTTTTGCTTCTGTAAGAGCTTAGTGAAAGTTCCGACCGGCAGAGCACCCGTTGGCTCTCTGTGTCTATCAAAAGTTTCAAGCTTACCTTGGTTGCTGCCATTTTAGGTATGACAATGCTAAAGAGGATCCAGTCCAGTTAGTGCCCTCTCTTGCAGTTACCCTTTTTATAGTCTTCAGGCTATATGGAGATACAAATTTCCTATAAAGTTGTAAGAATTTTTTCAAATTAGACTCTGTAAATATCACGTGTATTTAATTCATCAAAAAAAAAAATATACATCACGTGTATTTTGAAATATGAAAAACATTTTTTTTTTATTTTAATACTAGTAAAAAAGTACGTGAGAATGATATTAAAAATATATATATTCTTCAAATATTAAGAAACATGTAACACTTTATACACACCGAATTAAAAGAATTTCCTGCAATGGAAATTTTTGTACATACAAAATTCACTCTTGTATATATATATATTAACAAAATAATGACTTTTTTTTTTTTTGATAAGAAATAATGACTTTGTTATCATAGTTTGATTGCAATTAAATTAATTACGAGTTTGAAAGAAGATGATAAACTTCAATAATTAAATTATATATAAAAAGTAAAAGGTATATACGGAATTAAGTTGCTTTTCAAGAAAGCATGCGTTTCTTTTCCGAAAATTTCATTGAGCTCTTTTCTCACTGTTTGCCCAAGCTTGATAACATAATTGACAAAACAACATCAAGGCTGAAAGCACGCAGCAAATGATGAAAAATTATGGCCATTTCCAATCTCCCAACTTCTAAGAATTCTAATAGCTGGAACCCATGCCATTAAGAAACTTTCACAAAACAGGACATATCCAAAATCCAATCATAAATTTTCTCCACACTGAGAAAGATTAAAACAAAAGACAATAGCCTAATACATAGCTTGGTTGCCAAGAAACCAAAAGAAAATTTGCGACCCATAAAAAGCATTTCTTAGTTTTCCTTTGTGTTTTGCTGAGTCAAACAGAAATATTCGTGATTCCAAAAAAAAAAAATTGAAAAAGTGGATAAAGCTTGTCAAGAAGTGTCCTAAAAAGAATTTTTTTTAAAACTGAAATTAATTTATTTGACAAATTACTAATAATCTACTTTTTTATATTTTTGAGCTATAATCTTTTCAGATTATCATCCTATACATATGTGATAGAGGGACTGCATATAAATACTCAAGAGATTAATTAGAATTAAATTCCGGACATCTTTTTTTTTTTTTTTTTTTCTTTCCAATTGTATATATTTTCCAACTTGCAAAACAGACTAGAAAAAAAAAAAAAAAAATGAAAGGGGACAGATTTCAGGGCAGTTCTTCAACTTCGCTAGGGTCCGAAGGGCCTCTGCTCACCAGAAGTGTCTTTGAATACCTAATGGCCCAACAGTCTCATTGTTGGATTTGGCCTAAATTTTTCTAATGTGGCTTCTTTGTTGTTACACCTCAATATTTACACTAATTTCTTTTGCTGACATGTTGTATTTTAAGTGGCTTTCTTTTTTAAAAAGACCGATATGAAAAACATGCTACGTCACAATCAATGTGAAATTGATATAAATAATAGCATTACTCTTTTTTCTGGGGCTGAATTTCCATATGATCTGGAGGGCTAGATTCTAGAATAATCACATGGCCCTCACTTACAACCTGAGCTTCCAAAAGTCAAATACTCGGGAAGGATTGGCTATTAATTATTAATCCAACTTTCAAGACGACCTACTCTATACAGTGACGTAACACGAGTTGGAAAGCCACGACGAGCATGGCAACTATATGATCAGGTTGGTTTCAATCCAACCAAATTGTAACTAAGTTGTATATCAGGTCATCCAAAATCGGGACTATCCTCGGCAATAGCAGGCCGGTTAGAATTAACTTATTAATTTGATAATTAAAGCATTTGCTGCTTTACAAACAAACAAATAAAAAAACATATATATTACCACTCTAGATAATGTTTGATTAACATAGAACGTAAAAGGTCTGAAACAGAACATGAGAAACATGGTACCACTCTCAAAGATACTTCTTTGGATCAAATATCCCACAAAGTTCTTGCGCCTTGAAATTAAAAGAGCAATGTGAAGCAACACTGCCTTCATTCAACATCTGCTGGAATTACTCCTCATTAACAGTATGGTTCCGATCTTTCGGCAGGAAGACATCAGTCAGAACAGTCTTCGATTGCAAAGAAGCCACGAGTAATCTCACACCCTAACAACAGACCAGATAAAGGAACAAAATAATCGTCATGTGTAATACATATCCCCACTATTTCCAATTTTTTAATGAACAAACATTTTATTCAAACACCTACTACAGAAAGTCCAAACATACACAAGAAAAAGAAACTTCAAAATCATCCCATGACGAAGAGAAAGATGATACACAAATGTTCCACTAAAATTAATAAGCTATTGATGAGTAGGTGGGCAGTAAACGTACGTGCATGAAACATGGATGCTGGAGGGCCAAGGACTTGGGATGATGGATTGGCTATTTCCCAATTCCAAAAATTGTGTCATTCCCATATTTTGCTTGGAAACTTGGGGTTGCTATCGTTCAATATTCAAATAAAATGAGAAGTAAATGGATAAATCAATCACTTTGAGAGAATCAAATTTGCAATTGACCACTTCGAGGAAATCCACCTTCAATTATTGCGCACAGGCCAGGTAATGTTTTTAGAGATGATTTGCCATATGTCGTCATTTATATCCTCCATTGAAGAGGATTTCAACTTATTCTAGGAAAAAATTAATACAAAATAATTCATAAAAATAGAGAGATTACACTCATATACAATGATTATGATTATAGAAGAATATTATAGGAAAATATTAGGGGGATCCTATCATATTTCTACTATTGATTTTTTTTTTTTTTTTGGCTGAAATAATTGAGTTCCAAACGAATGAGCAATACGCTATGCTCAGTGTTTTAGGTGATATCTGCTATTACATTCCCACAAATTGCTTCCAAAAAAGACCAGTTAATTCATGTTTCCAAACTTGTAAAACCAGAACTACCCTTAACAAAACGAGTTTATTGTTCAATATTCACCAAACAGAAATTACAAACCCAAACAGACCCAAAATAAATGAAGCATTAATTTGACAATGCACTGAAAGAAAAGGAAGAATGCTATATATACCTCATCCATGCCAAAATCCACGACTTTCTCCTCAACAGACCCCACGTCGGTGACATTAAATTTGCTAAGCAAAGTGATAGCAGAGATGGTGGACATGGGCTTCACGTCAAGATTGTCCATCACCATGTATGTAATCAATCCTTTCACGTAACCTCCCTCACCAGAGGAGGATGCCTTGATATCGCTTGGTGGGTTTACGTAACTTACCTCGGTGGTCATTGAACATTTGCACGCAGGACAAATTGCTCTCCAGTCATGAGACACGTTGCCGTAGTGGCTTCCACACCTATACAATTTCTTGGATGTATTTGACTGCTCAACGCTTGGCAAGAGGAGAGGGACTTTAGCACCAGAAATGGCTACTTGTGGTTTTAGCAGAAAGTCTTTGTCTTGGTCTGGCTGAATGTAAATATCACTCAGATTCTCAATGCTCTTGTACAGACTACGCAAGGAGCCTGACATGTTTTGCTTCTGTAAGAGCATCGTGACAGTTCCGACAGGCATAGTGAAAATGCTAAAGAGGAAATCAACAAATTTATTGTCTGCTTCAGCAAAGAGCACTCGATGGCTCTTTTTGTCTATCAAAAGCTTCAGGCTTACCTTGGTATCTGCCATATTATGAATCTTCGAATGGACTTTCACTCTAATTGGATGTGCCTTCTTCTGCGACCCTTTGCACTCCCACAAGGACGGCTTTATATATATATTGATCGAGGCCAAGGGATCTGGCGCAATGATATATATGGCAATGGACGGAGTTATTGGATGGGATTCCGATCGTATTTCTATTTTTAATATAACAACATAATAATTTTTTATATTGAATATATATAGCTTGTTCTATATATATAGAATATTATCGCAATATTATGATAATATTTTCGAGAATATTTTAACGATCATAATATTTCGAGAATATTACGATAATATTCCATATTTCTTTTCATACCTGGCTCATCATAATTATTGTAAATCAGTTATAATTATTTCCTAATTTTTCTGATTTAATACTTATTGTATTTTCATTTTTATTGAGCTCACTCAGTTATAAATAAGCCCATCGTTTGGTCTTCCGATTTTAAAATTCACACTCTTTACAAAATTTTAATTCCAAAAAATACAAAATCTCCTTCTACATATTTCTTTATTTCTCTCTTTCTTTCGGCATGGGTATAATAAAAATATACATAAATACTGTGAGATTTTGGGTAAACTATTTTGATTTAACATACCAAAATATTGGTATAGAGTATTTCATTGATGTATATTGTTACAATTAATTTACAGTAATTCAAAAGTAGAGATGATAAGAGCGCATCTGTATAAACAGCAATTTGAGTTCAAAACAACCAGAAAAAACAAGGCCCATTATCTCAATTATCCCAGCAGAAACAACCAGATAGGCTTCAACAATATATACGCACTGCCATTTCAAATATTGCTGATATTCTGCTGAGCGGATGAGTTTGTTTCATCCTCACGTTGCTGAACTTCCTTTGAGTTTTCCACGCCTCTATCCTTAATCCTCGTTAACAAATACTATCATCAAAGAAAATTATTATTAGATTTAATTTGATCCAACAATAGTTTTACATCAACTTAAGAAGAGATGATAAAAAGATATGATGGTCTGCATGGCGAGAAGTCCCGCTTGCTATTACTGGTTGATCACCACGAATATATAATGACCGTTGAGATCATGTAAAACAAAATTGAAAGCTTTTAATTTAATCTCAGCCATAAATTGTGTGGGATCACTTTTATATTAGAGACCATTTCTCTAAAAACAATATTTTTACGTTTGTTAACGGCGAAAAAAAAAAAAAAAACCTATTTTGAAAGAACTATTATCAAACCTACCATCTTATTGTTTTTTTTTTTCTTCTTCGTATCTACTTTGAAATCTGATTAATGCAACTGATCAACACATGATGGATTGCATAATAAATTAATTGATTGTGGACCCAATTAATTGATGACAGTGAACAAATAAAAGAAACGAAAAAAGCTTTTAATTTTTTCATTAGTGTCATTTGGTAAGCCTAAGCCTAATAAGGTACGTTCTTTAATACTCTCAATTTTTCCATCTCCATTTCAGAAACTCCTTTCATGAGTGGTGACACGTACACTAGGCCCACCCTCATGTGAGGGGAGGGAGAGTGCACATGTTGTGCACATGTAGTAAAACTAACATTTCCCATGATAAATTATGTAGGTTCCATGATTAATTGCTATGATGGGCATTGACTCACTACAAAAAACTCTACAATTAGCCGCGTGTCTACAGTACTTGTTACTGTAGACACTCGTCCAATTAGCCACGTGTATACAGTACACGTGGCTAGAAGGGGGCGCATCACAGTTGGCCGCGTGTATTTTTTACACGTGGCTAATTGTTTTTATCAAATATATATTAATAAAAACAAATTTTATTAAATTTTGTATATGGCCGCGTGTATTTTTTACACGCGTCCAAGTAGCCACGTGTATTAAAATACACGTGGCTAATTGTTTTTATTAAATATATATATATATATATATATATATATATATATATATATATATATATATATATATATATATATATATATATATATATATATATATTAATATATGTATATATGTATATATACATATAATATAATTGGCCGCGTGGCCTAAATTCCTGAATATATGTTATATATATATATATATTAATATATGTATATATACGTAAAATATAACTGGCCGGAATTCTTGAATATATGTTATATATATATATATATATATTAATATATGTATATATACGTAAAATATAACTGGCCGCGTGGCCTAAAGCCACGCGGCCAGAATTCCTGAATATATGTTATATATATATATATTAATATATGTATATATACAGTTATATTAATATATATATATATATATATATATATATATATATATATATATATATATATATATATATATTAATATATGTATATATACGTATAATATAACACGCGGCCAGAATTTCTGTCTTCTGAAGGCAGTGGCGCGCGGGAATTGTCCCGCCCGCCACTGAACAAGAATTTCAAACGTTAAAAAAAAAAAAAAAACGTTAAATACACGTTCTCGATCTCTCTCTCTCTCTATCGCTCTCTCTCTCTCTCTCTCTCTCTCTCTCTCTCTCTCTCTCTCACGGTGTGTTCTCTCTCTCTCTCTCTCTCTCTCTCGCTCTTCCTCTCTCTCTCCCTCTCTCTCTCTCTCTCTCTCGCTCTCTCTCTCTTCTGTATCTCTCTCTCTCTCTCTCTCTCTTCTGTATCTCTCTCTCTCGCTCTCTCTCTCTTCTGTATCTCTCTCTCTCTCGCGCCCTCTCTCTCTCTCTCTCGCTCTCTCTCTCTCTCTGTATCTCTCTCTCTCTCGCTCTCTCTCTCTCTGTCTCTTTCTCTCTCTGTATCTCTCTCTCTGTCTCTCTCTCTCTCTATCTCTCTCTCTCTACTGAACTTGTTTGTGTTTTTTTTTTTTTTTTTTTCAGTTATTATATTTTTTTTCCTCTAAAAATAAAGAATTAAATTAAAATACAATCAATTATTTAAAAAATAATTCAATACAGATTTAAATTAAATAAAAAATTATTTTTTAATTTTTTTTTTAAAAAAAACATATTGCCACGTGTATTAAAATACACGCGGCTAACAATTAGCCGCGTGTATTAAAATACACGCGGCCAATTGGCCGCGTGTATTAAAATACGCGCGGCCAATTGTTAGCCGCGTGTATTTTAATACACGCGGCCAATTGTGCAGTTAGTGTCAACCGGACCCACCGCGTGTATTTACGTGGCCACTTGCACGCGGCCAACAGTTCGCCACGTGTACAGTGACCGTACACGTGGCGAACTGCAAGTGGCGAAAAACAATTTTTTTTGTAGTGACTTGTAGGGTCATGAAAGTCCTAATTAATAGCGTAGGCTTAAGCGCATAATTATATCTCCACATACATGAGATGTTACCATACTCTTGAGATCGTGTATAATATAATCTTAAAACGCTGCAAAACGAAACAGTTTGCTTAAGAAATAGAAAGCAATTAGAATGGCAAATGTAATGTTGGCATGGCACAATTAGGTTCAGATAATTAGTCTCAGCCTAGCCAAAATTGTGCATCGTTTACACCTCCTATACCTCATTGGAGAGACCATCTATACTCAGCTTATCCCCAGAAATATAACATTATAATTAACATAAATTTACATCAAAAACAAAATAAGAAACAAGATTGCAACTAAATTAAAACATGGAACACCAAATTAAGTAATTAGCAATCTTGCCTTCAAACGGCGGACACATGTCGGTCGTTCAAAAGTATTTGACCTTGTAAAGTTGTCAATAAACTAGCTAGTGATGCTTTCAACTGCCGTAGAGTCTCGCCGCAACACCCTATATATAGCCATTACACAGCCCTTTTATCTGGCACCCCCTTTCCTACGAATGCCCTCTTTCTATTACACATCAGTTAGAACAGTTTTAGATTGCAGACAAGCCTTGAGCAATTTAACACCCTAGAAACAACAAAAGGAGAAAAACAATTAATACATGTAACTATTAAAAGAAGCTAGCAATTAATGGCGGTAATGCACGTAAAACAAAGGATGATTGTCATACCTCATCCATGCCCAAATCGACCACTTTCTCCTCAATATATCTCCAATACCCTTGAGCTTAAACTCGCTAAGAAGAGTAACAAGAGAGCTGGTGGACAAGGGCTTCACCTCCAGATCATCCATCACCATGTATTTAACCGTCCCTACCACGTAATTCACTACAAGAAATTCGCATATTAGGGGCGACACTATCAGTGTTGACGAAAAGTCGACGCTAATAGTCGACTATTAGCGTCGACTTCTGACACTATTAGCGTCGCCATTACTATCGACGCTAATTTTCACAAAAATGTCACTATTAGCGTCTACTTTGCAGTCGACGCTAATGTGTCGTTGCTAATAATCTAGCGGGAAATTTTGCCTCGCGCGGGTTGAGAAATAGCAACTACATTTCAGTATTAGCGTCCACTTTCGTCGACGCTAATAATTTATTATCAGCGTCGACATTGGAGTCGACGCTGATGTGGTATCTAAAGAAACACATCAGTGTCGACACCAAAAGTCGACGCTGATAATATATTATTAGCGTCCACATCAAGGAATGGACGCTAATAATTGGTCTTCAGCGTCGACTTTAGGGTCGACGCTAATGGTCTTGTATAAAAAATTATTTTTATTTTTTGAAAAAATGAAACATATCAGCGTCAACCTTAAGGTTGACGCTGATAATAGGTTATTAGCGTCGACATGCAATAGTCGACGCTAATAACCTATTATCAGCGTCCAAATTAAGTCGACGCTAATAATCATGTATAACAAAAAAAAAAAAATCATATAAACCTATTAAATTTTTTAAAAAAAATTAAAAATAAAATTGAAACCTATAGTAAAAAAATACTTCTTTTATATTATTAAAAAAGTTTTTCTATTTTTCTATTTTTTTAGTTTTTAATTTTTGGGTTAAATGCCATTTCAATATTTGGGTTTTAACGACATTATTTTTTTATAAATAGGTTTTATTTAATTTGTATCATAAATGGAATTTCATGTCAAACCAATCAAAACCTACCACGTGATCATATGTCTCATAAAAAATTATAAAAATGAAGAAAATAGGAAATATATATATATAAACAAGGAAGGGGTGGCAAAAATCAAAAACTCTATAAAAAATTAATGATTTTCATATTATTAGTAGAGTTTTCTATTTCATTTTTTTTTTTTAATTTATGCTTATGCATTAGTCCGATCAATAACGATAAAATCAATCCGATCGATCCTCACACATCAGTTTGATGAATCGAACTTTACATAATTGAAGGTTTGATCGAACATCCTATCTATAATAGTGAAGTAGTTTGATCGATCAAACTATAAAGATTTTGTATTTTTTATGCTTGTGTATTAGTCTGATTAATCATTATAAGATCAATTTGATTGATCGTGGTCAAATCAAATGATCAATTGAACTTGACACGATTAAAGGTTTGATCGAATATCCAATCTATACTAATGCGTTAGTTCGATCATTGTAAGATCGAATAAACCATGATCTTCTTTAAGATCAATCGAACTTAACATAATTCCAGGTTCGATCGAATGTTTGATTGATCCTAATGCATTAGCCTGGTTGATTAAACTCTTTGGATTTTGTATTTTCCTAATGCATTAGTATGATCGATCGAAAAATTGATCATTAGTTTGAATAATTTTGATACAATCAAATGATTGATTGAACTTGACACAGTTAAAGGTTCAATCGAAAATCCCATTTTCCTTTTCTTTTCTTTTTTCTTTTTTTTCTTTTTTTTTTCCCTTTTTGTTTTTTATTAAATATGTAAGTTTTAATATTTTTTATTAATAAATTCAAACCAAATTAATAAACCAATTTTTTTTTTTAATTTTTTTTTTATCAATTGATGGCGTTTTTGTCTTTTAATCAAAATTAACGTCCAAAACTGGCATATTGTGACAGCCACCCCCCTTTCCTTTTTATTTTTTTTTATTTTTTGTTAAATATATTAGTTTTAATATTTTTTTATTAATAAATTTAATCCAAATTAACAAACCAAATTTTTTTTTATTTTTTTTTTATCAATTGAGGGCTTTTTTGTCTTTTAATCACAATTAACATCCAAAACCGGTATATTCCGTCCATGTTAATAGGTCTGACTGATAGAATGGGGCAAAATATGTAAAGTTGGTAGTTGGATACTCTATTTTAGTTAAGTTGGTAGTTCGTAGGAGTATTGCGCATTTTTTTATTGTTGATAGGGAAAATGTAATTACCTATTTAATTAATTAAATATGATTAATTTTTTTTTTAATAAAATATCATTTTTAATTATATATATATTTAAAAAAATTAATAGGTTTAAACAATTTTTAAATGGTTTAAATTAAAAAATATAAAAAATACTATTAGCGTCGACCTGTAGAGGTCGACGCTAATACCACAAGTATCAGCGTCATCTTCTGTATGTCGACGCTGATACTAAGAGTGTCAGCGTCAACTTCTGTGTGTCGACGCTGATACTTAGAGTATCAGCGTCAACTTCTGTTTGTCGACGCTAATTAGTTTACATCAGAAAAAAAAAATAGGCGGGTGTTTTGGCGCTACAATTTTTCGTACAAAATCAAAAAAAAAAATTCTCTAATATCTCACTTCAGGAATCCTCCACTGCCCTAGCTAATATCACATCTATCTCTCACGCTTCTCTTGTTCTGTTTCTCAATCTCTGGCGCCACGAAATCCTCCAATAAGCCGCATCGTACCACTAGCATCCTCTACGTACGCAGCAAGCTCTCCCCAACTCGCCTCCATCGAACCCCCCCGCAGGTGTGGATTTCTTCCCTCTCGATCTAGGATTTAGGATTCAATTTGTTCAAGGTAGCTAGGTTTCGATTTTGGGTTTGATTGACTGAAGCCATATATTCTGAGGTTTTCTGTTTAGTGATATTATGGATAGAGATAGCATAAGAAATTCATGAAACAGCTTTCCTTTTCTTTCTTTTTTTGGGTCTGTACGAATGGTTCCTGGTTTTTTTTTTTTCCCCATTTAGATTTTAGATGTTCTTGATGGTTACGAATGCCCCAAATTCTTTATTTTTCCATTGAAAACAATATGATGTTTTTTGATTGATGCTCTTTGTTTCTTATATTGATCAGATATGGTTGATTCTTATAGGCCAGTGACTGGTATCTGATTTGGATCCTACGGGGTAATATTTTGGTAAAATATATTTACAATCTGAAGGAATATATATATACTAGATGGGAAGGATATTCCTAGGCCCTATCGTCTGCTTGTATGGGCTGTGCCCTTGTGGTTTGAGTTCTCAGCCGGTTTTGTGCTAATTGTGTTCTGCTCTGTTTTTGTAATGTTTGCTTGTTTTGTTGTGTTTTGGGTATATATATATACCTTTCTTCCTTGGGTAAGCCGTACGTAGTTTTGGGTAGTCTTTTAGTACTGATCATTTAACATGTTGGGCCACTTCACTCCATTTCTGCATTTTTTTTTCATGCACTGTTAGTCCTTTTTTTTTTTTTTTTTTCCATGTTTGGAATAAATACACAAAAATATACATTAAGGTGTACGTAAACAGTAAGAAAACAGTGGTAGTGATTGTGATTGTGAAATTGGAATACCTTTTCCTCAACACAGCGATAATGAACACAATTAGCTATTAGAAAGATGAGTGCCTACTATTTGTTAAAGTATTTGGCTATATTAGTTTATGCCAACAAGAATTATTTTAGGCTCTTACAGGGGTTTTTCCATCCCTTTTGGCTATATTAGTTTATGCTTACTATTTCAACGCTAATGGCCTCTTAATATATATTTAAATTTTTAGAGTATTAGCGTAGGTCGTGTCAACGCTATTAACCTCTTAAAAAAATATATTTATTTTATTTTATTTTATTTTATAGAGCATTAGCGTCACTAATGAGATATTTAATTATTATTTTTTTAAAAAAAAAAATTAGGTTATTAGCGTCGACTAAGTCGACGCTAATGAGTTATTTAATTTTTTTTAAGGTTATTAGCGTCGACTACGTCGACGCTAATGAGTTATTTAATTTTTTTTTTTAATTTTTTTTAAGGTTATTAGCGTCAACTTTGTCGACGCTAATAGGGTATTAAAAATATTTTTTTTTTAATTTTTTTTTAGGTTTTTAGCGTCGACAACTATGTCGACGCTAATAGTATATTAATAGCATCGACTTTTGATAAATGTGGTATAAGTTATAGTGTCGACTAAAAATATCATTAGCGTCGACATTTGTCGATGCTAATAAACGATCATTAGCGTCGACTCTTATGTCGACGCTGATGATCGGCAGATGAGCATCAGGGTCGGTCCTTCAACGTCGACTTATTAGCGTCCAATAGTTGACGCTAATACTCATTAGCGTCGACTTTGGGACTTTTAGCGTCCACTAAGGGTCGACGCTAATGAGTGAATTTCTTGTAAAAACCACCTAATAAAGAGTAGAACCTGGTTGCGCTTGATGGGTTTACCAATGTTACGGACCCGACCATCTTATGTCTGCACGAAGGACAAATTGTGCTACTGTCAATAGACACGTAACCGCTACAGTTGTCGCTTTGAGACTTGTTTGAACACCTATACAACTTACAGAATGTTGAGCCAACGTTGGGCAATAGGAGAGGGACTTTAACACCAGGCATGACTAGTTTGGGTTCAAGCAGAAAACCTTTGTCTTTGTATGGTTCGATGTAAGTAACACTCATATTTTCAAAGCTCTGGTAGAGGCTTGGCAAGCAGCCTGCCATGCCGCCTCCCTTTTTCAGAAGCCTCGTGACAGCTCCGACAGGCAGAGTAAAAATGCCTAGTAGGAAATCAACAAATTCCTTGTCCGCTTCAGCAAAAAGCACCCGTCGTTTGCTCTTCTTGTCTATGAAAAGCTTCAGGCTTACTTTGGTCTGTGCCATATTAGGTATGTGAATGACGATGAATCTTCGAAGGATTGTTAGAACAACCAACTTTATTTTTTTTTTTGTAAGAGAAAACAACCAACTTAAATGCTGGCGGAGATGAGACAACCGAACCAAACCAAACCACCTGGAGATAAAGCAGCAGTTCAACTTCAAGATAGAAACAGCAACTCAAATTCAAAACATAGAGATAAAGCAGCATCTCAAAGTTCACGACAGGAAAAACAATTCAACCTCAAGATAGGATAGAAAGATATTTGAATTCTTATTTGTTATCTGACCAGACTGTTGGAATTAAGATTGCTGTAAGGTTTGTTTCTGCGTATTTTCATAATTTTTAGTGTATGGTGCGAATATATATGTATATATATTAAGGACATACAAACCGACACACATAGCAAAGAAAACGTCGTCATTTAATCACTAGCAATGAAAAGAAGACAAAACGCAAACTCCAAAGAAAAAGGAAGACTTACCATTCAAGGCATTTTTTTCTCTCTTTGATCTCTTCGCTTCCCTCTCTTTTTCTCTCTCTCTAGTCTCCACGAAACGCAGGCAAGTTTCTGTATTCCTAGACTTGGAGGGGGGTCCTCCTATTTATAGCCTGTGACTGGAGGATCGGACGGTGGATAGACTTCTGTTTTTCTGGACTGACGTAATGGGCTAAGATGCGGGTTTTGCAATCATGAAAAATGCTTTGAATTGGCCCAACTGGGCTGGCCTACCGTGTACAAATGGCACTCCTATCGTGGAAGGTGTTGCTCGAACTACCTCAATGTTTTTTTCTTTAATTTTTAAATTTATGTTTTTTTTTTAATTTATTATATTTTTAATAAGGCATTGGGCAAGTGACAAGTTTTAATTAATTTGACATAAAAATTTGTTAGATTTCTTGACCGTGGACGAATGTATTATTTCCATATAAACTCTAAGTGAGCGAGGTATACAAAAAGAAACTGAAATAAAAATAAAAAATAAAAGTCGTTAACACTCAAAATATTTAACCCAAAAAATTAATACAAGTAGCTGTACAACAATTAATTTTTTTAAACAAAAAATAATTGGTCATGCATGTAACTGAGTGAAGAGTTGTTTTTTCATATAAATAGTTTTAAGAAAAAATATACATATTCTTCTCAAACTACCACTCAATTGTTAATGTGCTCTCAAACTATCAATTGTATCAATATTTTCCCCCCTAAATTACTAAAACAATGTCAATGCATGTCCCCTTCAAAGCTAAAAGAAAGACAAAAAAAATCTTAAAAAAAAATCAATAAGACAAAAATATCCTTCTAAATTTGAAAAAAAAAAATCTAAAAAATTTAAGAAAAACAAATGAACAAATTTAAAAAATTTAAATTTAATTGTTTAAAAAGTAAAATTAATTATTGTGAAAATATTTTAATTCTTTGATATTTTTTGAACGATAAGTCTTTTTTATTTAACATGGTAATTTTTTTTTAGATAATTATTTGCTATAGAGTCAGTAAAATTTGTGTTCTCATATGAGGTGGTTAATTCATATGAGTACGTATGACCTTAAAATGACAAACATATATAGATTTTGTCATATAGACATACTTGAAATACAATTTTTCAGATTCAAAAATATATTAAAATATTGTTATGTCATAAATAAGTTTTGATGATAGAGAAGGGGAGAGTGAAAAGAAAAAGAAAGAAAAAAAAAAATACACACGTGAATAGTACAACTCCACATTTTACTTTTAATTTGCATAATCAGATAGATTGACTTATTAATGAATTTGACTAGTCATTTTAATCTAAAAGTAAAAATGACTAAACCACAGTGGCTAGCCGTCCTTTATGTAAATCAATGTAATGGGTTTTTCTACTATTTATGATATCTGTGGATGAAACAGGAATGAATATATATATTTGTGGTTAGGCCTTTAATTTAAGGATTAAATCCGATTTAAAGCTTGCATTGCGAGCCAGCGTTCGAAATTCGAGTTGAATTCGTCCATGTGTATGGAAGGAAGGGGAATCAACTGAAGTGATCGGCGCAATGCATCATTGCAATTGTCTTGTTTCCAATGCATTAACTTCGTCCTAATCCTTTCGAGTGGTGGATAAAGAGTAATCATTACAGTCGTCGGACATCCAGTCCATCATTTGCGGTAGGCCTTGAAAAAACGATACTAATTCCGTCCGTCAGCCTTTCGTTTTTTTTTTTTACCTTAAAATGTTAATATTTTTCTCTTATTCCAGATGACTCGCAGATTTCAATGCCAGTTCAAATGAGAAAAAATTAAAAAAAAATATATATCTTCACTTTTTTCCTTTAAATTAAAGTATGTTTTATTATTTTTTTCATCCCACGTGACAAGAGTTCCATGGACTTGATTTAAAATATGTTTATAATTTGATTTAAAATTCGTATTTTTTCGTCTACAAAATTGCAATGACAATTACACCTTAAGTGCCAAATAAAATACTTTAAAAAAGAAAAAAAAAAAAAAAAGAAAAAAAAAAGTATCCACTAAAAAAATACAGAATTTCCTTATACATATTTCCTTTTTCTCTTTCTTTCAGCACCGTGTCAAAAAATACATAAATACTGTAAAAAAAGAGAAGATTTTGGGAAAACTATTTTGGTATAAAACATACCAAAATATTGGTATAGAGTATTTCAATGATGTATATAGCTGCACAACGGATAAGATATATATTGTTACAATCTACAATAATTCAAAAGCAGACAAGATAAGCAGCTGCTAATGCTATGACCATTCATAATGGTTTATATAAAATAAATAACCAAAACTCTTTTCTTTTCTTTTTTAACTTAACTAATCACTTTTATTAAAAACCTTACTCAATCAGCTTATCTAAACTACTTCTCTATTTTATTAAAATAATAAATTATAAATATTTTATTTATTTTAATTAAAAACTAATCTCTACAAAAAAAAAAAAAAAAAAAAAAAAAAAAAAAAACACTAAATAAAACTCTCATTTGTCCTATTCTCTATAATCACTAACACAGTATCACCAAAAAATCATCACATGAAACCAGATAACAACCATGCATCACAAGATTGAAGAAACTATGAGCTAAATATCACTCTAAACTGAAAAACTCTGTAAAAAAGAATTGTATTTTGCTTGATGATAAACCAGCAGTACATTAACTTTATATATAGAAGATAAATCCCTCATTTTTCCCTTACAATACAATCTTTTTTCTTTTTTTTTTTGCTGACCTTTTTTTCAAACATTCTTTTCTTTTCTTTTTTTCTTTTTTATTTTCATATGGTCATATTTTACAAAAATATTATTTAAAGCAAAAATGTTAGCATGGCAATAACAATCTATAGTAAACTTAGACGGCAAACTCATGAAATGATATGTTGCGAATAATCAAAAACTCAACATCTAATTTTTAAAATTAAAAAAATATATATAAATTCAAATCTCGATGATTTATAATACATTTATCCTTTAAAAAGAAAAAAGAAAATTATGCATTCATATAAACGAGTGAAGAGTTGTTTTTCCATATAAATAGTTTTCATTCTCAGTACTCTATCTTAATTCTAATAAGTAATGTGTCAGGAAACCAATATTTCTCATTTATCTCCTTACCATGTTCTAATTATTTCTTCATTTCCTTTTACGTTGTCAAGTCTACATTGATTTATATCTTTAAAACAAGTAAATTCTTTTGAACCTAAGATTGTAGATGTCATATGTCCAATTGTAGGACATTTGGAGGTCGGCATGGCACCATTATGCAAATGTATTGTGCATCGGTTAAACCTCCTATACCTCATTGGAGAGATCATTCATACTCAAATTATCCTCAGAAATATAATATTATAAATAACATAGGCTGGCTTCAAAAACAAAATAAGAAACAAGATTGCAACTAAAACATCACCACCAAATTAGCAATCTTGCCTTCACACGGCGGATACATGTCGGTCATCCAAAAGTATTTACCCTTCGAAAATCGAAGGTGGTCAGTAAACTAGAGATGTCTTGCCGCAACATTATAGCTTCGCCTGCAACACTTTCTATGGCAATTACACAATTGGGAAGTGATTTTCACACAACTCCCACACAACCTCTCTCACATTGTGTGGGTCCATGCATGTGAGTGCCACATGTAAAATCCACACAATGAGAGATAAAATTGTGTGAGAGTTGTAGAGGAATATTATTCTTACACAACCCTCCTCCTTTTAACTGGTACACTCTTTTTTTTAACTGACTCCCCAGTTATAGTGGTCTCGGCAGTGAGGAAAACATCAGTCAGAACAGTTTTCGACTGCAGACAAGCCTTGAGCAATTTAACACCCTAGAAACAAAGGAAGAAAAACAGTTTATACATGTAATTATACGATTGAGTTGCGGTTCCATAATCCACTATTTCAGAAACCAAGTACAGAAAATAAGATTGAGTTGCTGATATGCAAAGCACCAAATCACGGCAGGACCTATACAGAAACGTCGAAAGCATCGCAGAGCACCACCTCTTATTGAAATATCGACAACGGGAAAAACCAATTATTATGAAGGATATGTTTCTTAAATGTTATTCACTCAACACAAAACCAGAATACAAATGTACCCACAAATTATTAAGGTTTCGATTAGTAATTGGGAATTAAGCAAACATTGCATGAACATAGATTCTGGGGGTTGGTTTTGTTGTTTCTCAATTCGAAAGTCTCTTTCTTTCCGGCATGATATATATGATGTGAAGTGATAGACTGATCTATCTACACCTCAAGCTGCTTCTTGGAGTTGGAAACAAATTCTTAGGCTGAGAAAGATAGCTAAAGATTTCTTGAGCTTTAAAGTGGGTGATGGGCAGAATATATTTTTGTGGTTAGATAATTGGCACCCGAATGGATACTTGCTCGATAAGTGTGGGCATAGGGCAGTTCATGATGCAGGTAGCACAATTGGGGCCAAACTTGCGACTGTTAGCAGAGATGAGAAGTGGTGCTGGCCTCCTGCAAGGTCAGAAAATTAGGTGGAATTACAAAGTAGACTCCCGGAGGTCTCTTGGAGGGGATGATGTTCCTATATGGAAGAATAGTACAGGTAAGTATAATTGTGCTAATACCTGGAATGCTTTGAGAGAAAAGGAGCCTCGGGTTGACTGGTGGAAGGCTGTATGGCATCCTGTTGCCATCCCTTCTCGCCATTCTTTTATGCTGTGGCTAGTGTTCAAAGGAGCTCTAGTTACTAGAGAAAGAATGTGTCGGTGGGGATATATTGGTGACTGTCTATGTCTCTTCTGTAGAGGTTGTATTGAAAGTAGTGACCACTTATTCTTTAAATGTGGTTTTAGTAAGCGTATTTGGAAAAAGCTTATGAAGCTTTGTCATGTGGAGAATCCGTTTGAGGATTGGGATGATATAAGGGCATGGTGCGGTACTGTTTTAACGAGGGATTGCTTTAATATCCTATGCTTGGGGGCTGCTACGTATCATATATGGAAACAGAGGAATGCAATCCTGCATTCAAACAGTATTCTCACTGAGGAAGCTATTATTGGGAGAATTAAATGGGAGGTTAAGGCCCGGATGATAGCTAAAGGAAATTTCCAGAGGTCCATGGAAAACTCACGGCTGGCTACTCTCTGGAATTTGACTTGATGCAGGAAGTGTAGTTTGGTTTTTGCGTCGGTGATGTTTTTCTTAGTCGTTGGTTTATGCAACTTGTTTTGTTGCTCGTTAGAGTTGCTGTTGGGCTTGTGTGGCCTTGTTGTTTCTGGTAGGGCTTTGAGGGTTGTTGTCCTCTCTGCCCTGGTGAGTTGTTTGCTCCTGTTTGGAGGGATTTTGTTGCTGTGTTGGACTTTATAAAGGTTTTTTTTTCATCCAAGAAAAAAAGTGATAGACTGATCAAATATAAATAGAACAACCCTACGCATTGGCTATTGGACATTTTACAAAACTCTTTTGGGAAATGTATACATAAGTACCCCTCAATTGCTCAAACCACCGAAAAAGACTCGATACTTCATTTGTCAAGACTCGTATATCTACAACTACTCATAATTTAAAGAGTTTACCAAAAGAAAAAACAACTTGCACAAAAGAAGCATTTGATGGTTGTAAGTAAAGTGATACCTTATCCGTGCCAAAATCGACCACCTTCTCCTCAACAGCCCCTAAGTCCATGACATTGAACTTGCTAAGTAAAGTGATAGCAGATATAGCGGACATGGGCTTCACTTCAAGATCATCCATCACCATGTAAGTAATCACCCCTTTCACGTAACCTCCTTCACTAGAGGAGGATGCCTTGATATCCCTTGGTGGCCGGTACTCTACGTATTTTAGCTCGGTGTACATTAAACTCTTGCAATGAGGACAAATTGCTCTCCAGTCATTAGCCACGTATTTACCACAATTGCTGTACCTGGCACTGCCAGTATTGACTTGCACACACCTATAAAAATTCCTGGCTGTATATGACTGCTCAACGCTTGGCAAGAGGAGAGGGACTCTAGCATCAGAAATGGCTACTTTTGGTTTTAGCAGAAAGTCTTTATCTTGGTCTGGCCGAAAGTAAATATCATCACTCAGATTATCTACGCTCTCGTATAGGCTATGCAGGCAGCCTGCCTGCATCTTTTCCTCTTGTAAGAGCATAGTGACAGTTCCAACGGGCAGAGTTAAAATGCTAAAGAGGAAATCAACAAACTTATTGTCTGCTTCAGCAAAGAGCACTCGATGGCTCTTTTTGTCTATCAAAAGCTTCAGGCTTACCTTTGTTGCTGCCATGTTAGGTGTTTCACTGATTATAGATCTTCGAAGGGATTGTTAGAATAACCAACAGAAGTGCTGGAGATAAGCCAACCGAACCAAACAAACCACCTGGAGATAGAGCAGTAGCTCAACTTCAAGATAGAAACAGCAACTCAAATTCAAAACATAGAGATAAAGCAGCAGCTCAAGTTCACGACAGAAACAACAATTCAAACTCAAGATAGGATAGACATCCACCAGTCTTCTACCACATACCACTTCTAGCAACAAAGCACGAAAGGCAAACACATCATATATAGCCGGTTGTTGGCATTAAACTCCGAATCCAATGAGAGATTTCCTGCCTTGATGTCTATCTGAACTACAGATTCTTCCCACTTCTCATGTAAATATAAAATCCCTGACTCCACACGGCCCACCCCTTTGCTCCTAGCTTAGAATTATTTTAGGCTAAAGTAAATCTTGACCGTTAAAAATTATTACTTTATTTAGAGAAATGATTTTAGCACATGATTGAATAGCATTACCATTAGCATACATGTATCTGGATACATTTTATAGAACTACACCTTTTTTTCTTTTTCTTTTTCTTTTTCTTTTTCTTTTTTTTTCATGTTCACGTGTCCCTCAGACTATTACCTGATTCTCATTTGCTTTAATATCCCCCATAAATTATCATACTCTAAATTCGCAACAAACAATCCCTTGATTTACTCATTCTGATAAGGAAAATGAATCATACTTTAAATACATATCTCTCAATTCTGATAAGGAAAATGCATCAGGTCGAAAGTTATCGTGAGCAAGATGAAAACAAGCATTGGAGCCAAAAATATGAAAATGATGAAGGGAGTCGGCATTGATTTTAAGAAATAAGAAATGAGCCAAAAATAGAGACAGTGAGGATTTTCTATAATTATTTGCTTGAATTTGAAATGATTTGGATAGGTAATTATAAGAGACAACTTATGAGATTCATCTGACCGGATAAGTGGTTGGACGGCTCAATTTTTATTTGGTTAGGTAGATCTCATAAGTGGTCTCTCATAATCATCTGTCTGAATTGTCTCAAATTCGAACAAATAATTATAAATGATCCTAATTCTATTGGCCAAAGGAGTTTAAATTTTTTAAAATTTATATTTTTTTTTTATTATATTTTTAATGAGGCATATGACACATGACAAGTTTTAATTTATTTGACATGAAAATTTGTTAGTTTTCTTGATAGTGGACTAAGGTACTAATTTTGTATATACTTATAAGCAAGGTACCCCTTATTATATAGGATGAAACAAAATAATAATAATAAGATAAGAAAGTTATTAATACTCAAAAGGCAAAAGGTATTTAATCCAAAGAAAATTAAAATTAATACAAGTAGCTTTACAACCATTAATTTTTTTCAACAAAAATAATTGGCTATGCATATAACAGAGTGAAGAGTTGTTTTTTTCATATAAACAGTTTATGGGAAAAATATATATTTTCCTCAAATTATCATTTGATTGTTATTTGTTAATGTGCCATTCAAACCGCTAATTACGTCAAACTCTTTTATAAACTACTAAAACAATGTTAATGTTTCCTTCAAATAGGGGTGGGCAAAAACCCGCTCACCTTGCACCAACCTGTGTCCCCCCGACCTGTCCTACCCCGAAAATGTTAATTTTTTGCTTGTACATGTCTAAAAATGGTATACCTATGCAGGGGCAAGTTGCGGGTTAGGCTTTCTAAATATTTTGAGAATCCACCTCGTCCCGCATATAAAAAAAAAAAATAATAATAATAATAATTTAGGTTGCAGTTAACACCAGCACCTTTGACCTTCCTAATTTTTTCATTTTGTCTGGTCTTGACTTCTAGACTCTTACGGCGCCAGTAGCTCCTCGCATCCTCATAGTGCACTTCAATAAACTCTTCTATAATTTTTTTTTATTTTGGCTACAGTGAGAATTTCATTTCAAATTTGTCTCATAAATTTTATGAACTTTTAAATATTTAATTATTTTTTCTCTTATTTCACTTTATTTTTTAATTTTTCTCTTTTCTTATTTTTTAGGAGAAGTTACATAAAATTAATATATAATTAAAATAGAGTAATATTTAAAAGTTTAATATAAAAAATTTGTTAAAATTAGCGATTAAAATAATAAAAGTAAACTTTTTCAAGTTAAACTAGGAATGCTCTTACAATTTGACTACTACACGTCACCTAGCTGCCAAGTCTACAAGTGCACACTTTCCCATTTGAAGGTAGCTCATCCCATCCCATCACTGATGTGAAAGCCTCCTCTTCCCTCCCCCCAAAACCCACCCATTTCAAGGTTTCAGGCCACAAATCCCAATACTCCTTAAAATCATGCCACGTTTGCTTCTGAATACTCCTCATCAGACGCCTC
This sequence comes from Alnus rubra, assembly GCA_028654335.1. Lineage (NCBI taxonomy): Eukaryota > Viridiplantae > Streptophyta > Magnoliopsida > Fagales > Betulaceae > Alnus > Alnus rubra. Next base: position 102,313 of record JAJPGS010002403.1, read on the forward strand.
CTCATGATTCACAGGTCGCATCACCGATCCTTTCCGGATTCTTCTCGCCTGCTTTCCCTTCACGTCTCTGGTTTAGGCCATTAACATATGGGTGAGTCTAATGTGAGTGGGATTTAATACATGAATTTTACTTCATGCGTCTTATATTATGTACAAATTGTGCATAATTATTGTACACCGACCACTAATTTTAACTCTCTTTTCTTTTTTTTAATCTGATGTCCATTTAATTTTAAGGTTTAATCCTACGCATGTATTTGTGGTTAAGCCGAGAATTAATCGACATTTCGGTTTCAAAAAATGTCACAAATAATATTTGTGGTTAATAAAAAAATTCAGTTGATATTTCTATTAATTGTTCGTTCATTTTTTTAACTAGCATCCACGTTACTTATCTTAAAATGTTAACACACGTCTCTCCTTTCATGCAGCCCACGTGTCATAGGTAATACTTAACATTTGAGGGCCATTTGAGATGAGAAAAATAAAAATAAAAAATACGTTCATTTGTTTTTTTCTTTAAATTAAGGTTTTTTTTTTGTTTTCTCATCCCACGGCACTGAAATCCTAAGTCTCACCTATGATACGTGGAAGGAGGGACATGTGTTAGCATTTTAAAGTGGGTGACATGAAAGTCCGTTAAAAAAATGAACGGAGGATTGACAGAAGTGTCAATTGGATTTTTTCATTTACGACAAATACCACCTATGACACTCTTTGAAACCGAAACCGCAATTTGATTCAAGGCCTACCTATAGGTACCTGAGAGGTATTTAACCCTTAATTTTAATATAAGGAAAAATATATATACTCTTCAAACTACCACTTTATTGTCAATGTGTCAAGAAAAATTATTTATGTGGGACAACAAACCGTCCCCCATCACCCTTTTTATGATTTTTTTTATCAAAAAAAAATGAAATTATGTCCATCAAAGGACAAATTTCCATTTTTTTTTTTTGTTAAAAAATGGAAAAGAGGGTGATGGGGGACGGTTTGTTGTCCCTCTATCAGCCCTCGACACAATGTCTTTCTTAAACTACAAAAAAAATGTCAATTTCGTCTAAAGCCAACAAAAAGACAACCCTAAAAAAGTTTCAATAAAATAAATATATCCTTATAAATTTGGTAGAAAAAAAAAAACCTAAAACTAAAATATTAAAAGAAAAAAAAATGTTTTTCTTTTTTGAAAGATTGACAAAATATATATATATAAAAGATAGAAAAATGAATATTCAATGGGGGCCAAACTGAAAATTATATAAAGCAAAATCTTTAATTTTTTTTTAATTTTTTAAAATATTTTTTTGTTTTGTTTTTATATAATTTTTAAAAAAATATATAATTTTATGACAGTAGGACACATTGACATTATTTAGTAGTTTAAGAATAAACATTATCACAATAAATAGTTTGTGAGGACACATTAATAATTTAATAATAGTTTAATGGAGTATGCATGTATACTTTTCTCTTTAATATAATAACATAATAATTTATATATATTGCAATATTATGATAATATTACGATAATATTCCTTATTTCTTTCCATACCTAGCTCATCGTAGCTGTTGTAAATCAACTCTGATTATTTCCTAATTTTTCTGATTTAATACTTATTGTATTTTCATTTTTGTTCTCCTTCAATTATAAATAATTAAGCCCAACCGTTCGGGTTTGTAATTTTAATTTAAAACATAATTTTTTAAAACATTCATTTTTTATGATTTGATTTAAAATCGTATTTTTATTATCTACACAAACAAATACATCTTTAGTGCCAAATAAAATACTTACAATATATATGTATCCACTAAAAAATACAGGATTTCCTTATATATAAATATTTTCTTTTTCTCTTTCTTTCTGCACCGTATAAAAAAATACATAAACACTGTAAGATTGTGGGAAAATGATTTTGGTTTAACATACCAAAATATTGGTATAGAGTATTTCAATGATGTATATAGCTGCACAACGGATAAGATATATATTGTTACAATCTACAATAATTCAAAAGAACACATGATAAGCAGCTACTGAAGGCATCTGTACAAACAGCAATTTGAGTTCAAAACAACGGATAAAAGCAAGACCCATTATTTCCATTATCCTAGGAACAGCTAGAAAGACTCCAACCACAATTGTTCTTCTTAAGAATTTTTTATTTTTTATTTTATTTTTATTTTTTTTATAGAGAGTCTGAGAGGGTTGTGGATTGCTGTAAGTGGAGAGAGGTTTGAAGAGGTTAAAGAAGAAGACAAAGGATTGCTGCTATTGGAAGGTTGAAAATGAAGATGAAAAATTGCTGTCACGGGATTTGGAAGAAGATGAAGAGGTTGAAGAAGACTTTTTAAGTTTTATTTTTAAAATTTATTTTTTAGATTTTTATTTTTTAATAAAATAATAAAAATATTATTTTAAGCAAAAATGCTGATGCGATATTAAGGGTCTCGAGTAAATTTGGCAAACTTTTAGAGAGATCTATTCATGCATCTAATTTTGAAAATTAAAAAGTAACAAACTGAAATTAAATTGCAAATTTATTCCGTGATTTATCATACATTTATCCTTAAAAAAAACATTAGTTATGCATATACATATTTTTATTCTCATATTAATTCTAATAAGTAATGTGTCAGGAAACCCAATATTTCTCATTTATTTCCTAACTATGTTCTAATTTATTTCTTCATTTCCTTTTATGTTGCCAAATCTACATTGATTTATATCTTTAAAATAAGTAAATTCTTTTGAACTTAATATTGTAGATGTCATATGGCCAATTGTAGAGACATTTGTCTGGAGGTTTATTTTTTATTTTTTTTATTATTATTATATATTGCAAAAACAAATTACATAACCAAGATACAGGGGAAGAGAAAGACAAACTTGAATGGCTGAATCCAAGACTACAAGCTAACAACTCTATAACCCAATCAAGAAATACTTAATACTATAAGCACCTCAGAGCCCAGAAAGAAATCCAAGAATATGAAAGTCACTTAAGAATGTTATTTGTAAAAACCGCGGCCCACACTAAGATGATTAAAACCATCTAAAGTAAGAGAACCCTATAAACCAAGAAAACTGGACAAACTAAGTAAAACACAGCAGAAACAGGATCTCCTACAAAGATAAAAAGTTTGAAGCCCAAACAGTTTGAGTTAAGTTGTAAACAACACAACACCACCCTAAAAAATGAATGAGAAAAAAAAAAAAAAAAAAAAAAAAAACCCCATAAAATAATAGCTTTTGGCGGTGGATAAAAGTCACCCCATAAACAAAGAAGTCTGGCGCGTGTGTCAAATGGGGAAGCGATTGATGGCGCAGTGAGGCTGGGACGCTGGAAAGACGGGTGGAATGGCACGTTGCAAGCTGAAACTGGTGGAAAAATGAATATTTGACTTTGAAAAACCAATCTTCGAAACTTCGTAGATGTGACAAACAACGCCATGGACAAGTGGAATGGCAAGGTGGATGATGCGGCTGACGAGGCGGGGAGGCTGAGTCTACGGTTTTATGAGGATTGGAGATAGGTCGTCAACAAAGACGACAAATAAAGCCTCATATGAGGCTAGCGGGGTGTTTCTCTAAAAAGTAAAACTCAAAAAAGAAAATAACATAACATCTCCTCAAGCACAAACCGCAGCTGAAAGGTCCGAAAGAGGAAGGAAGATTTCTTCCCATAGAGATAAGAGAGCGTTGGCATGGCACAATTAGGTTCAAATTGGTCTCAACCTTACCAAAATTATGCATGTATCGGTTATCCTTATACCTCATTGGAGAGATTATCCATATTCAGATGAGTCAGATTATCCTCAGAAATATAATATTATAATTAACGTAAGCTTACTTCAAAAACAAAATAAGAAACAAGATTGCAACTAAAACATCCCCACCAAATTAGCAATCTAGCCTTCACGGCGAATACATGTCGGTCATCCAAAAGTATTTACCCTTTCAAGGTGTGAAAGGGTGGTCAGCAAACTAGAGATGTCTCGCTGCAACATTATAGCTTCGCCTGCAACACTTTCTATGGCAACAATTACACGACCCTCCTCCTTTTAACTGGCACACTCTTTTTTTTAACTGACTCCCCAGTTATAGTGGTCTTGGCAGTGAGGAAGAGATCAGTCAGAACAGTTTTCGACTGCAGACAAGCCTTGAGCAATTTAACACCCTAGAAACAAAAGAAGAAAAACAGTTATATAATGTAATTATAAGATTGAGTTGCAGTTCCCAAGCCCCGAGGTTTTTCCAAAATTAAAATTTTATCCATAATTTTTTTTAGTTTTGCCCTCCCTTTTTAAATTTCTCCCCAAATTGCAAAAGTTGGCTCCGCCCCTGATTTTAACCATCAACTTTTTTAAAGTATCTCACCAGCCTCACTATTTTAGCTATCAATTATCAATATTCCATTGAAATAATATTTTTTCAAATTTCTTTATTATTTTTCTATAATCTTTTTTGAATGTTTATCTTTTTCTAATGGTCATTTTTTTTTTTCTTGGTCATATTTTTGAATACGAAAATGTACTATCATATTAGAATTTCAGAACATTTCTGTTTGGAAGCTAAGAAAACATAGAAAAAATCCACCCAAGTAATTAAAACGACCCAAGACCTCAAAAACTGTAGATTAAAAAATATATTCAAGTTTTTAATCAATTTTCTGATCAAGCCATTACTCAACAATTAGCAGTGTGGGAGTGTGGGAGAGAAACGAAAAAATAAAATAAAAGGGAGAGAGAAAAAATTTGATGATATTTTAATCATAGTAGTGAGGCTGTTGGAATGTATTTTTGTGTGTTTTCACCAAATTGCCTCACAAAAATAATTTTTAGCTATTTTGATAAGACTGCTAAGAATACTCTAAACGTATATTTGAAATCGCGTTGAGAAATATAATTTTTGCCAATACTTTTTCTAGAATTTGGTTCTAACCTAATTATGGCACATTTATCAAAATAATAGATCTTATAGAATTGTAACATGTCAGGTTGGAACTAAATTCTAAAAAAAAAAAAAAAAAAAACTTATTTCAAGTTTTTACTGTAACGCAGTTTTTTACTTTTTTTAGAACAAAAAAAATGTTTTCAAGTTTTTTTTTTTAACTAAAAATACTTTTTACTTTTTTAGTATGCTTGGCAATTCGGGTCGCGTTCGTGTCAACCCGACTGACCCGAAAACACAATTGGGTCCAACACGAACCCAACCCGATTATTAATCGGGTCATAAAATTAAACACGAACACGGCCCGATACTGAACCGGGTTACACGACACGAACCCACGGACACGTTTAGTTAACGCATGCTCACTGGGTCACTGCACTTCTCACTGGCACCACCTCACCCCACAAGCCACGAGGACGGAGGACACGAGCTGACGAGGTAGAGCAAGTTCGACTGGGCTTGGACAGTTGGATCCGAGAATCGATCCGGCGGTCGCAGATTTCGGCGTACTTGATCAACGGCACCGCCCAGTCGACCCCTGAGGGCAGGCTGTAGTTCACGTCGATGGCGTGCCTGCCGCTGATTATCTCCAACAGCAAGATCCCGAAGCTGAACACGTCGCTCTTGGCACTCAGATCCCCGGCGCAAGAGAAATCATGAAGTGAAGGAGCGGTGCGGCGTGAAGAAGCCAAAAGGTGATCAAGTGAAGAAGGCGTGCCGTGTGAAGAAGGTGAAGTGAAAAGAAAAAAAGTGATGCGGTGCGGCTAGGGTTTTTTCATTTCAGTTTTGTTTTTGCCGAATTGCCCTTTTTTAGACTAAAAAAAAATTAAACATGTTATAATTGAACCCGATTATTCCAAACCCAAACCCTATATTTTCGTGTCGTGTTCGTGCCGGGTTTATTGATCGTGTAAAAAATTATCAACCTTACTTTTTAGACTATTTGACCTAATCTCATATAGACTTTTGTGTCTTGACAACTGCATGGATTGCGTCTTTTCAGGAATTTCTCACCGGTTTGAGAACTTGATGAAAAGGGAAAAATGTAAAATTGAACCGCTGAATTCATAACCCTCATTTATCATATGGAGAATCCAAGGAGGCTTCGACTTTAGATATAAATAAATTCATTACAAACGAGTAAATCGATCACACGGAAAACCTTTTGCTGATTAATGGTCGCTCCATACCTTTAACACAAGAGATATGATATGCGTACAATTCTAACAAATTTTATTTTATTTTGTTTTATTATTTTATTTTTATAAAAAAGAAAGTCAATTATTGGATATGAAGAACACACATGTAGAAAATAGATTCAATAATTAGTTTGAAAAAAAAAATTGTTAGAATTGTACAAGAGTTAGGATCAGTTTGAGTTTGCAATTTCAAATAAGGATTTTAAAATGTGCGATTTGAAAAAAATAATTTTTTAAAAACGCAATTAAGTGTTTGACAATATCGCAGTTTAGCATTTAAAATCGTAAATTAGCATTTAAAATTCTGCGTTTTTAAAAGCACCCTCTTAACTGTGATTTGAAAATGTAGATTTTATGCGTTTTCAAATAGCAATTTTTTAAAATGTAGTTCTCAAATAATTTATGTTTTGCGATTTTGTTTAAAATTGTACTTATTATCTGCGAAATCGCAATCACAAACGCACCCTTATACAGAAATTGCAAACGTATCATTTTTTTTTTTAACACAAAGGGCATTTCCCCTTCCCTATTTGAAGAAAATAAATAAAATAAAATCAAAAGGAGTCCTTAGTTCTTGTAGAATTTCATAATAAAGAAAAGTGTTTAATTTGAAGTAGAGATACATAAATTATGTGATTTGGCCTAGTTCGGAGTATGATCTATATTTACAAACTAAAGTCTTTAGATATATATATATATATATATATATATATATATATATATATATATATATATATATATATTGATTTGATTGTATTAATAAAGACATATAATTTTAATAATTTAAAATATAAATAAATAATTTTAATTTAAAATGAATAAATGATCATTTATTACAAAATATTTTTATTCTTATATGTCATGATAGGCGAACAGGATCAATTATACTTGAGTAATATTAATCTTCACTCATTTATCACACTCGTATTACAAATATAACATGTTTTAAATAAAATTATAATCTACTCAAAACATGCATTCGTTACACGAAGTAAATGGAAGTTTATAAATGAGCAGTGCTAGGGAGAAGCACTATTTCCGGAATTCATCCGGAAATAGTGCTTGTCCATGGCACACTTGTAATTATAATAATTACAAGTGTGCCATGGACAAGCACTATTTCCGGATGAATTCCGGAAATAGTGCTTCTCCCAAGTATTACCCTAAATACAAGTTAACTCTCAACACAAAGTGTGTGAGAGAAACATTTTATCAAACACCTGTTGGGCATTCCTAGCAGCTTCCCTTCCCTTCCTCTTCATTTTTTCTAAATGTAGGGAATAAAACTATTTTTTGCTTCCCTATCAAAAAACACCCCACAGCAGCTTCCCTTCATTTTTCCCTATATCATTAAAATATTATTTTGTTACTTTTACTTTAATTAAAAGTAAGAAAAGAAAGAGATAAAGTAAGAGAGAGATTATATTTTTAGAATAAACAATTGATTGGGATGTGAACAGTGCTTCCCAATGCATTGGGAAGCACTGTAGCAATCATAGGGAACATATAAGGGAAGGGAAGCTGCTGTAGGATTGATTTTTTGACTTTTTTAAAATTTTCCCTAAAATGTAGGGAAGGGAACCCATGTAGGGAAGCTGCTAGTAATGCTAAAATGAAGGGAAGCTGCTGTAGGGTGTTTTTTGATAGGGAAGTAAAAAGTAGTTTTATTCCCTACATTTAGGAAAAATGAAGAGGAAGGGAAGGGAAGCTGCTAGGAATGCTCTTAGAGTGATTAAGTCCAGAAAGTGCCCTCTATTGGCTTGGTTGTTACCCTTTTTTTTTTTTATAGTCTTTAGGCTGTATGGATTCACTCTTGCAACTTGGAAGTGCCTTCTTTTGCTACCCTTCGCATTTGCAGTCACGATTCATGAATCTTCGGGATTGGAACAGTCAACCAAACATTTGCTGTGAGGGATTGTTGATTTTCTCAATGGAATTTGGAATATTCTTTCAATTTTGGCCACTTATTAATGAGAGAGTCACGAGTAGTAATAACTACGTGTAACAATTAACCTGATAACAAAATAACTAAACCATCAAAAGGGTTGCTTTGGGGTGGAGATCTGGGAAATCTTAGGGTTTTTCTTTCAGTAGGTGGTGGAGGAAGAACGAAGGAGACGTTTTTCTCATCAACTAATACAAACAAGAAGCTCAAGCGTCAAGACCCAAGACCCAAGATTTTCTGTGGCATTTTCTTGAGAAAACCCGGTGGAACATTTGAAAGTAAAACAGCTCTCCCGATTTGAAAACTTTTATATCAGGAAAATTACCTGATGCCAAGAATCTCGTCGGAGGCCGGCGCCGATGAATCGTGTGCAGGAGCTGAGGCTTTCAAGGAGAGTATGTTTGTTCTTCGTAGGTTTGCAATGAAACTACTTTTTCTTTGAAGGATGTATGTCCGGTGTGAATTCGTTTTGATATAAGATCTGTAAGACTAGGGATACATAAAACTTCAACTACGGAATCACCCACAATAAGGGAGCTAGAGAACCCTCTGTTCTCCCCTGTTTTATAGTGTGCGAACAGAGGAGCATTTTTCAGCTTCTAACTGTCAGCCAATTCCACCTTTCCATAACTGCCGTTGTGGGAGAAAAAAGATATGTAAACTAGTGATTATCTGCCATTTCTCAGCTTCTATGCTTGAATTTTCTTGCTATGTGATTAATCAGTAAAATATGTTTAGGAAAAGTATGACAGAGTTCGATCCTTCGTGTTCTAGGTTATGTATTCATCAGTCTCGTTGGTTGTTTTCTATGATCTAAAAGGCACTTAAGAAGTTAGATGACAGATGTCATCACCGCAATAATCCTCTTATCCCTTGATGGTTGAGTGAAATTTACGAAGATTTGTGCTTTTGGTAAGTTTCCAATTTATTTGACATTAACATTGTAGCAGATACGTCCAACCATAAAATTTGCATTAGTGGATCCTCACCCTGTCACCCAGACCACAAACATGAGCTTCCCAGGCGATGCTTTAGGATCCACCAGTCTTCTACTACATACCACTTCTTGCAACAAAGCACGAAAGGCAAACACATCATAGCTGGTTGTAGGCATTAAACTCTGAATCCAAATGTCTATGTGAGCTACAAATTGTTCCCACTTCTCATGTAAATATAAAAGCCTTGACGCCACACGGCCCACACCTTTGATGTCCCTGAACCTTTGCTCCTAGCTAGCTCAGGATTATTTTAGGCTCATCAAAGAGGTACTTCTACAAGCTTCCATTCTTCAAGTCCGCTTCAATGAGACTATGAGAGGCCATGGAGCTCACTCTTCGCCTTTCTTCTGATTTTTCTAAAACAAACGCCGTTTCTTGTCCCGTTGCGTCACGTGTGCCACGACTTCGTTTGTATAGAAGTAAATCATGACCGTTGAAATTTTTAACAGCAGATGTCCGGTTAGTTTATTGGGATAATTGCACCGTTGGTCCCTGTGGTATGCCATAATTATTTTTCACTCCCAATGGCTTAAAAAGTGCATGGGAGGTCCTTGTGGTATGCAATAATTACAAATCGATCATTGGCGTCAAATTCTGTTAAAAATTTTAACAGATTCTGTCAAATGCCACGTCAGCGCCACGTGGTGCTGACATGGACATCTTAATAAAATAATATAAATTTATTAAAAAATAAATAAATAAACTTATTTTTAAAAAAAAAAACAAAAAAAGAAAAAAAGGGGCAAGGGGGTGGCAGCCACCCCCAAAGGGGTGGCCAGGCCACCCCAGCAATGGGAGTAGCCGCGCGCCACCCCCGGCGGCCACTAGGGGTGGCTGCCACCCCCTTGCCCAATTTTTATTTATTTTTTCTTTTTTTTGTAAAAAAAAATAAGTATTTTTATTTATTTTTTAATAAATTTATATTATTTTATTAAGATGTGCATGTCAGTGCCACGTGTCGCCAATAAGATGGCGACACGTGGCATTTGACGGAATCTGTTAAAAATTTTAACAGAATTTGACGTCAGGGATCGATTTTTAATTATTACATACCACAAGTGTAATGTCTGGGACATTATTTAATAATTAAAGTATAAAATTTAAGTAAATAATTTATTAAATTAATTTAGTGTCACTAAAAATATAAAGGAATATTTTTAAGTCTAAAGAAATAGAAAAGAAAAAGAAATTATAAAAGAAAATAGAATAAAAATGAAATTATAAAAGAAATTAGGAAAGAAAATTGAAAATAAAAGAAATTAGAAAATAAAATTATATATATATATATAAAAAAGAGGGCCTGATGGCCTTTAAATCAAGGCCATACGGCCATTAAGAAAGCTATGGCCAAATGGCCATTAAAATAATAAAATAAAATAAGAAGAAAAGTCAAGAATTCAAGCAAGTCCACGTTACAAGAAAAATGAGAAGTTTTAGATGACTAAAAGTCTAAAAGACAAAACAAAATATAAAGGAGAAAAGAAGAATCAGGTCATGTGGAAAAGTCAAATGGAATATCAAATAAAAAAAAAAAAAAAAAAAAGAATGAAGATTGAAGGGCCATGCGGCATTACGACCCTTCACAAAATGAACTGGCCGAATGGCCATTAAATAAGGGGCCAAACGGCCATTAAAAAAAAAAAATAAGAGGGAAAAGGGCCGAATGGCCATTAGACGAGGATGGCCTGACAGCCATTAAAGAAAAAGAGAGAAAGAAGAAGTCAAATGGGCGTGTTCTAAGAGATGAGGCAGTAGCTCATTCATTTCTTTTCTAAAGTTTTCCTCTCACTTTTCTCCTTCATTTTTATACAAAAATCATGATCTACAAAGATCTAACCGTCCAAACTCAAATCCGTCTTCAGAAACGTGATCTACGAAGTTCGATCTACGTTTCTACCGATTAGTTTGAGGTAAAACGTTAAACTCTTGTCATTTGAGATTTTGGGTTAAATCTTGAAATGTGAAGTTTAATCTTGTTAATTCTTTAGGATTTGCACAGTTTAGAGCTTCCTAAACGCTTCTCTAGCGTTGGATTTCGTTTGGGCAAGTTTTGGTAAGTTTCCTAAAATCATAACTTTTGGATATTTAATTTTAATTGAGTTTTTATGTAGAGTTAATACTATTGGGTTAATAATATTATGATTGGGGTAGCGTTTTATAATTTTGAGTTTAAGATTAGAAACTCTAATTTGATGGGTTAAATTAATTTAGGAGTTTTAAGTGATTAAAATTTAGATAGTTAATTTATGTTAATATGTTAGTAATTGATGTAGAAAGATCTATGAACATAATATTAGAGTTAATGATATGGAGAAAATGTTAATGAGAAATAATCTAGAGATTAGTTAATACAATTTTATGGCAAATATTATTATAAAAGTGTTAGTGAAAATAATGTATGGGTTAGTGGAATTAATTATGGGTTAGCAATTAATGTTATAGGTAAATAATTAAATGGTGATTTTAATATCTAACCCTTAGTGAATACTTTGGGTTAGTGTTAATTGAGTTTAGCTAGTGTTTAGGACTATGAGAAAATATTTTGGAACCCTAAAAATATTATGGGTTTTCCACGGGTTAGCTCTTGAGCAATTTAAGAGCTAAATGTGAATCCAATATTAGAAGTTGTCAATAATGTGCAACGTAATGTTTTTACAGTAATGCATTGTATGGGGGTGTCTAAGAGACCTAGTGCTTAATATCCGCGCAGCCAAGGTGAGTATTCTACTCACTGAGAAGTATTATTTTCATAAATGATGAATTGCAAAATATATATTGTTTTACAAATCTGAACTAACTGTATGTTGATTATGAATTGTTTTGGATGATTTGAGTACTTTGGAGTATATTGAAATATTGATGATGTTTTGAACTATGGATATGATTGGTGAGTTTAGAGTGAGTATAAAGATTTAAGTTATGCAAATTGTTAAAGAATGACATGTTGAATTGATTATGTTTTGTAAAGAAAGCATGTGTTAAAGTCATGATTATGAAATTAAATGTATAGTATTTGAGCACGAGCATTGAGCATGGCACGAACAAGACCGGGGTTCAATTCCCTTAGGCATACGAACAAGACCGGGGTTCAATTCCCTTAGGCATACGACAAGATCGGGGTTCAATTCCCTTAGGCATACGAATAAGACCGGGGTTCAATTCCCTTAGGCAAACGTACGACACGCATGCACAGCATTTGTTTCATGATAATTGAATTGTTTTCATGTTTTTGATATATATGGTAGTTTTGCTAGACGTATTAGTATGCATAAGAGTCTCAATGGAAAAGAACTTATGTATATTTATATCGGATGGTTGCATGTTTTAAATGCCATTGTTTTCTAAGTCTTACTAGATCAAAGGTAATATAGTAGGTGAGGATGTATGTAGCTGTATCCAACAATGGAACTTCTACGTATAAACTCAGCTGCGTAGTATGGTTTAAATGTTTTATATTAGTCAGTGTCTACTATATCAGCTATGGTGGTTTTCAAACAAAAGTTTATAAAATTGGTGGCTGTTATAGTATACGCATGACTAGAAAAGAAATGTTGGTTCTTTGCGAAAACTCAGTGAATAGTATACCTCTGAGGTCTTAGTGTATTTATTTATGCTAAGGTGGTGGGCTCATAATTCCACCTGTACTGATGCGGCAACCCCCGCAACCGTGCAGACATTGATGCTTTGGTTGCAGGTTCTGCGGATATAGATATTGACTCGTCCACCTAGCGTATGAGATATTATGATTGGAGCACATCGCGACAGTCATAAGTCATGGACTCATGGGTAGTCCGCATTTTGGGTATTTTATCTATGGCTCGTGTCTTACGTGGCACATGTATTTGTTGAGCCTATATTTTAGAATGTAATTAGTGTAATGTGTTATATAAGCCTTAAATAGATAGACTTGTAAATGACTCTTGTTTTAATTAACTGTTGTATATTAGATGTATTTCCGCTTATGATATGTGTTTCGCTGCACATTGATTATTATATTCCGCTATTAAATGTAACTCTGATTATCAGATGCATGTTATAGGACATGTGTCATATGTTGGCTGAGCGACATGTTGTCGTGCCACTGTGAAGATCCGTTTGTACGTTTTCAACAAAAAAAAAAAAAAAAAAAAAGGGTCGTCACAACAAGGACCTTCTATGCACTTTTTAAATCATAGGAAGTGAAAAATAATTATGGCATACCAAATGGACCAACGGTGCAATTATCCCTAATTTATTTATAGCATACCAGCTGGATACATTTTATAGAACCATACCTTTTTCCTCTGTCTCATAGTATTACCTGATTCTCATTTGTCAATGTCTACTATCCAACTTTAAATTGTTTTAATATCTCCCATAAATTATCAAAATACTCTTATAAATTAAATATAGTATCCGGAACGGTTGGCCAAACTACCCACGCTACCACCAAAGTCATGGAAGTGGTTTGGCCACACCTGGCCAACTTGAGTTGGTCTAACTATCTATTGGCTCATTGGAGTGGTTCGTTAACTCTCAGATATGATCCAAACCACCTCCAATAATCATGGGAGTTGTTCAACCACTACAAATATGGCCGAAGGAGGTGGTTCCGCCAATAAAACCTCTTTTTTTATAAAAAAAATTAGGTATTTTTGATATTAGACGAATATTAATAATTTTTGGTATTTTATGAGACATTGACAACTTGGTAGTATTGGAGTGGGGTAATTCAAGCTAAAATATGAGAAAAGATTTGGATCTCTAGCAATTAGTTGTTCGAATTATTAGCAATCAACCCAACAAATGTTAAAGACTTCTTATAGGACCTATTTATTGAAATAGGTTGATGGACTGTCCTAGACTTGCATGGATAGGTGAATCAAGGCAACAAATGTTAGAGAGTTCTCTCTATCCATTGAGTACATTGAATATTCAGAAATTGTTATAACCAATTCATTTGTATTAATAACTCTAAGAGGCCAGAATGGTTCCATTTAACAAGGGTCACGTTGATCAGAGCCCAATCAAATTTTTCTATGATAACAGCAATTGCGAGGACATCCATACTTCGAATTACCTTCATAAAGAAATATCATTTTATAATTAACAGAAGTTTAGCAATCATTTGTATAATAACAGCAATTGCGAGGGCAAACAATATTCCCTTGATTTTCTCATTCTGATAAGGAAAATGAATCATACTTTAAATACATAAATCTCATTCTTAGTTCCTTTTTTCTTTTCCCTTTGGGGGAGGATCCTTCTCACATCTAAATTCAAATCAGGGACTGAATAAGAGAGGGAGACCAACACAAAGGTCGGATAAAACGTCTACGCAACTGAATCTAGCTCATTAACCAAAAAAAATCAGGGACGACAAAACAAACACAACAAAATAATCAGCAAACAGCAGAAGAAAAAGACACATAGTATGCAACCAGTCTGTCTTGGTCGGAAAAAAAGCGAGACAGGAGCCGTTGGGAAGCTAAGATAACGAGGAGCACGGAGAACGGACGCTTGAGGGGACAAAACTAATAGAAGAAAGTAGATATAGCTTTGGAACAACCAATCTACAAACCCAATCAGTTCCAAGGATGAGACACGCAATGCGGCATGGTGGAGGGATGGTGGAGACAATGTGGCGAAGGCTGACAGCAAGGAACAGAGACAAGCTAGCGGAGCTCCTGGTCTGGTTGGAGACAACAAAAAACACAGCAAAAAACACCATGAACAGGAGAAAGAACAGAGAAGGAAAGGGAAGGAAGAAGGAGAGGAAAAGCCTCACAAGTCACAAAGAGGTACTGGAAGGTTCTCTAAAGAGAAGCCGTTTTTGGATGGATGATCATATCATTCTTAATTGAGTCGACAGTTTTAATGATCTCTGCCGGAAGGAAGACGTCAGTCAAAACAGTCTTTGATTGAAAAGAAGCCTTGAGCAATTTCACACCCTGCACATCAAACCAGATAAAGAAACAAAATAGTTAAACTATGCAATCGATCGTATTAGTAGCGATGCCTTTAACAAATAACCTTAAATTTAAGGAATATGTAATCACTTTTGCAGTAAAAGAAGCAATTTGTTAGTTGTAATGCACAGAAAGCCAGGGATGAGTCATGAGTGGCATACCTCATCCATGCCCACATCAACCACTTTCTCTTCAAGATCTCCTATTTCTTTCACATTAGACTTGGTAAGCAGAGAGACAAGAGTAGCGGAGGACAAGGCCATCACCTCCAGATCATCCATCACCATGTACTTAACCATCCCTACCACGTAACCTTCCTCACTTGAGGAGGCTGCCCTAATTACGCTTGGTGGGTCTACGCATTTTACGTTCCGCTCCATCTTAGAATTGCACGAAGGACAAATCGTGCTATCGTCAATAGCCACGAAACTCAAACAAGTACCGGTTACGTTCGGACACCTATACAACTGACGAAAAGTTGAGCCAAGGTTTGGCAATAGGAGAGGGAGTTCAGCACCAGGCATGACTACTTTGGGTTCTAGCAGAAAAAGTTTGCTTTTGTCTGGTCGTATGTAAGCAACACTCAGATTTTTAATGCTCTGGTAGAGGCTTGGCAAGCAGCCTACCACGCTGCCTCCATCTAACAGAAGCCTCGTGACAGCTCCGACGGGCAGAGTAAAAAAGCTTAATAGGAAATCAACAAATTTTTTGTCTGCTTCAGCATAAAGCACTTGTTGCCTCCTTTTGTCAATGAAAAGCTTCAGGCTTACGTTTGTTGCGGCCATGATATGAAAATCGATGATTAGTTATGATCGATGTGATTGAGTCCAGTAAGTGCTCTCTAATGGCTTGCCTGTTACCCTTTTTATAGTCTTTAGGCTATATGGAATTAACTCAGTCTTGGAATTGAAGTGCCTTCTTTTATTACCATTTGCATTTGCAGTCACGCGCGATTCATGAACCTTTGGAAATTGGAACAGTCAAATAAACATTCTGCTGCAACGGACTGTTGATTTTCTCAATGGAAAATCCATTCAATTTTGGCCACAAATTAATGACAGATTTATGAGTAGTAATAACTACTCCCAAGTAATTCAAAAGAGTTTGCGACTTGGAACGGTCAAATAAACATTTTGCTGCAAAAGACAGTTGATTTTCTCCATGGAAAATACTTTCAATTTTGGTTACAAACTAATAAGAGAGCGGGTTGTTTCGGAATGTATTGAATGCACTTGATGAAAAATAGACAAATCTTCTTCTCCTCCTAGGGTATTCCTTCATCTTAAGAACACGTAATCAACAGGAACAATAATCCCCTGAATGACCTCTGCTCGCCAACCATTTTCTTTTCAGTAATGCCACTCTTTGTAGTTTCGTATTAATTTATTACATTCATTTTATATTAGTTGATGTAATTTATTTTAAGTAGGGCTGACAATTTCGCGTGTCTGGTTTGGGTCGTGTCAATGCATAATTATAAAACTATATAGGCAATGACGGAGCCACATGGTGACTTGGGAGGTCAACTTGAGGGACTTGACCCCCTAAGCCACCATGTTTTCTCAAAAAAAATTAAAAAATTAAAAAATTATTATAATTTTTTAAAAATTAAAATTTTATATTTTAGTTTTGCCCCTCCCCCCAAATTTTTTTATTTTTCAATTTTACCCCCCCAAATCATAAATGCTAGCTCCGGCCCTTAATATAGGTCAACCCTAACCCAACCCCTTTAATTAAACGGGTCAAACTCTTCAACCCTAACCCTTTAATTTTGTATTAGATTAAGCATGACATGTAAAAAATTGTCGCATGTTGCTTTTAGATCTTGTCAAAGCATGAATAAGAGTAAAGTGTTTAATACGAGGCTCACTTGAAAGGAAAGTCATCATCAAAGACAAGATTGCAAAGTAAATTTACTAAAACGTTTACGACAATTAACTTCTTTTTTTTTCTGTTTTCTTTTTTTTTTTTTGCACGTAAATTAAAGACGAGATTTTTTTTTTTTTGGATAATTAAATTAATGAAGACTTATTTTGCTATAAGTAATGAATTAATCAAAAAAAAAGTTTCGAAGCCAGTAGCACAGGCAATTAATTGTAATGTAAGCTTTGCACTATTAGGGTCAGGTTGGTCGAATTGTGCCTCGGTTACACCTCATGTACCTCATTGGAGATCGAGATCATCCCTAGTCATTAGTCACCAACATAAAATTATAATTAACACAAGTTTGCTTACGAACTTGATAATATAAGCATAATACTGCTTCAAAAACAAAATAAGAAAGATGATTGTAACTAAAACATCAACACCAAATCAGCAATTAATCTCCACAGATTGAAAGACCAAACTAAAAAGATGCAATATTATTGCCTTCACATGGCGCTTATGTTACGATCGAGAATTCGTAATTGATCTAGTCAATTACCTCTCAACAGGAAACGAAGCCCGATCTGGCCTATTCTTCCTTGCCTATGTTTGCTAATTGAAGGAATTAATTAACGGTAGGATATTAAGAGGATCCTAATTAAGCCTCCACCACGTCGTGTCCTCCTTGAAACTCCTCCTACTCATGCATGCATATCATATATATGAACCTAGCCCCTTATCTTAATTGAGGAATCAGTGTTGGTTTTTTTGGTATAAAGACGTCAGTCAAAACAGTCTTCGAATGCAAAGAAGCCCTGAGCAATTTCTTACCCTAGCCTAAACATCAAACCAGACAGGAAGCAAAATAGTTATATTAATAAGAGTAATGATTCAATGCCACCCAAATATACAACTTTTTACCACCTTGCCTATGTGGCAAGGTGGTCCCCCACTACTTTTTGAGTTTTTTAATTTTTTAAAAATAAATTAAGGTGAGGGACCACCTTGCCACATAGACAAGGTGGTAAAAAGTTGTATATTTAGGTGGTAGTAAATCATTACTCTATTAATAATAAACTATATACTGACAGCAAAAGAAGCATTATATTGGTAGTTGTAATGAACAGAAAGCAAGGGATGAGTGGCATACCTGATCCATGCCCACATCGACCACTTTCTCCTCAATATCACCTATATTCTTGACATTAAACTTGGCAAAAAGAGAGACAAGAGTGGTGGGGGAAGAGGGCTTCACCTCCAGATCATCCATCACCATGTATTTAACCGTCTCTTTCACGTAACCTTCCTCACTAGAGGATGCCCTGATTGCGCTTGGTGGGTCTACGAAGCTTACGTTCTGGTCCATCTTGGACTTGCATGAAGGACAAATTGTGCTATTGTCATCAGCCACGAAATTTCTGCAGTTGTTTGAACAACTATACAATTGACGGAATGTCGACCCAAGGCTTGGCAATAGGAGAGGGAGTTTAGCACCAGGCATGACTAGTTTGGGTTGTAGCAGAAAGCTTTTGCCTTTGTCCGGTTGGATGTAAGTATCACTCATATTTTCAATGCCCCGATAGAGGCTTGGCAAGGTGCCTACCATGCTGCCTCTCTCTTTCAGAGTCCTCGTGACTGCTCCGACCGCCAGAGTGAAAATGCTAAATAGGAAATCAACAAATTCCTTGTCTGCTTCAGCATAGAGCACCTGTTGCCTCCTTCTGTCTATAATAAGCTTCAAGCTTACCTTTGTCGCTGCCATGTTAGTGCCCTCTCTTGGCTTGGCTTTGAACTCTTTGGCCTACGCAGAATTCACTCTGGCAAGTGCCTTCTTATGCAAATAGGCTTTCCATTGGCGGTCCCAAATAGCATAAAGTAACCGAAAGTTATGGGGACCAAACGTCGATATTCTTTTTCTATCTTTTTATATCTACTATATATGGAATCTGATTAATGCAATTGATCAACACTTATGGGTCGCATAATAAATTAATTGATTGCATGCAGACCCAATTAATTGATGACTGTGAAAAGAAAAGAAAAGAAAAAAAGCGTATTTCATCAGTTTTAGTAGAAAGCTTTAGGGTGAAATTGTTAGATATTTAGAAAAAGAGAAGGAATAGAAAGTTAGAAACTATTTCAAGAACTATTTCTTATGACATTTCAAGAACTATTTCTTATGATTCTCTATAAAGTACTAATAAGTCTCTTTACGAAAATTTCATGAAGTTCTTTTCTCATATATTATTCGCCCAAGCCCATTAAGTAATAAGTAGCTTAATTGGTTGCTGAGAAACCAATAGAAAATTCGTGACTTATAAAAAGTTTAGGATCAGGAGGAATAGAATCGATGAACATAAGTTATTTGGAATTGACATTTCCAAAGATTCTCTTTATCTATAAATTAAAGTAGGCCTCTTTACGAAAATGAGATATATTGCCCATCATTCAGCCGTCCATTTTTTTTACAACTTAATTATTGAATTTATGGAATTCACATCAATTGAACGGATGAAACAATAGAAAATCATGACATAAAAACAACGTCAAGTTCAAGATTTTGTGATTAAAAGAAAAAGGCAAAGTTTCTTTGACAAGCAGTTGGGCTTTAGACTCACCGACCAATAATTAAGGAGATCCCGTTACGTTGATTTTTTTTTTTTTTTTTTAAGTCTCTAATTTCATTGGAAGTTGGTATAATAGTTGAGTTGCATGGAGTACGTACGTTCTCTTACTCCTGACAATTTTTTCATCCATAATTTTGGGTTACGGCCTTCATTGGCTATTTGGTTGGATTCGGCCCACTCGATTTCCAGCTTCCTAGTTTTCCTCCACTCTGTTCCAATTAAATGTCTCAATTGTATATATTTTAAAAAACTGCAAATCAGATTTTTTTTAAAGGTTTCACATGGCGTCCTTGTTTTACTTATTTTGTCTTGAAAAAAAAAAAAATTATAAAGAGAGAGTGTAGATTTCACAATTTCAGGGTATTCCTTCAACTTATGCTCCGTTTGTTTCGACGTAAAATGATTTCTGAAAAATGATTTCGACATTTTACGGTGTTTGGTAGGGCGAAAATAATGGTCAACGAAAATCATTTTCGGTTTGACCGTAAAACCTTCTTTAATTTTTGGAAAACAATTTACGGTTTCTAAAATTAAACTCTTCGTCTTTGCACGCACATTTGATATCCGATTGCCAGAATTTGGTAATGCTCGGTCGTTAGAATCCAAGCGGCACTGGAATCTGGCAACATCCGACCGCCAGAATCCTGCAACATCCGGCCACCGTCACCAAATGCCAACGGATCAGATTCCGGCTGAAACTGGCCGGAATCCGGCCGGATCTGACAGGATCCGGCCACTAATCCAGCGGGATTTAGATGGATCTGGCCACTGATCCGACCGGATTTGGCCCAAATGGCTTGGATCCGGCCGGATTTAACCAGATCCAAAGGAGTTCGGACGGAATCCGGCAACGGTGACCGGACGTTGCTGGATTCCGGCGACAGTTGCAATATCACCTCTCGTAATTTTTTCGTGCGAACCAAACGTCGAAAAATATTTTCGAGAAAATTATTTTTTCTAAAAATGATTTCGTCGAAAATATTTTATGACGGAAACCATTTTACGTCGAAACAAACAGAGCATTAATAACATTCAATCAACAACAACAACTTATAACCTTAATTGGTTCTCTCTAGAGAGAGAACGTCCTCCTTCTCTCTAAAAAGAGTAAAGCTTGGCCGCTTTCTTGTGAAGTTTTTCCTCCACCTCTGGTGGTTTTTCAAGGGAGGAGGGATGGATCTCTTCCCTTCCCTCCTCCCTTTTCCTTTATCTCCCTTGTTTTCTTCCTCTCATGGTGTCTTTCCTTGTGTTTTCCTTAGTACATTGTTGCCTCCGTTTCCTCCAAACAACACCGTTGCAACTCAACCTCCACCTACAGCCCGGCGACCCTTGCTTCCGTGTTGCTATTCGCCTCTGTTTTGCTCCCCTCGTTGCTGCTTCATAGATCTGGTTTTTTCAATGCCAAATCTGTAAAAACCTTCGTCATCCCTACTCTCATACGTGCCCCACCTTTGTGTTCCTCGGCCTCCTCGCTCCCCATCGTTCTCCTCAATGTTGCCGTCCGATTACCACGCTGGCACGTGGCCTCCACGCACTTGTGCATGGATCTCACTTGCCAGCAAGTGTCATCCACTCGCCGGCTCGTGGTTCTCCCTCACTCGCGCGTGACCTTACCGGATTGTGGTTTACCGTCCTCCTTCGCTGCTGCAACTGTTTTGTGGTGTTTTGTTGTATTTATTTATTTATTTATTTATTGTGTTTTTCCCCCAACTTTTTTTGTGCTTTTCTACTTGATTTGTGTTGTTTGGGTTACTGTCTCCCTACACTTATCTAAATTGATCTATTAGCTAGTGGAGACTTTTGTAGTCGTGTTTGCTCCTCTTTGACACTTCTTAATCGATTCTTGGCAATACTTCCCTTGCAACAACCACCCTAGTGGTTGTTACCTTTACCACTTGGGGCTCCTAATCGAGTCTGTTTGCCCTTGTTTACCATTTCGTAAAGCTCTTAGAGAGGCCCAAATTCTTTTAGGACTCATTGCCTACTGTTTGTTTTCATCTCTATATTGTCTTTTCCGTTTAGATTTTGTTGTTGTGGAGCTCATACCGTTTTATTTGCTTTCTTCCATGTAACCCTTATCCCATGAATGAATAATAAATAAATAAAATAAAATAAAAAAACAATAATCCCCTGAATCCCCCCTTCCCCTTCCCTGCATTAAAAAAAAAAATTTCCCTGAATAGCTTCTGCTCACCAACCATTTTCTTTTTGGGTTTATTTTCTTACTGGGTGGTCTCTGCTGTCAGTCGCTACAAGTGCATTGGAATACCTCATGGCCCAACGGTCAAAATTCTGAGGTATACACGGCCAAAAAGACATGTTTGCAAGATTTCACATACTAGTGCAACTCATACGTTGTGATATTGCTAGAATCATTTGGAAGCAGTCAAATTGTTGGCCCCTTAATATTAATGCATTCGAAAAACTTCCTGTTGCAGCTTGGATTAAATCAATCATTAATCCTTCAGAGTTTCTTGTCGTCCCAGAAAAAAATCTCAGATTTCAATTATTTGCCGCCATTACCATGGATTTTTTTGATGAATGAGTAACTTTCATTTGACAGTATAATCGCATGAGTTAGCATGGCGGAATTTAACCCCTGCTGATAATGTTTGGAAGGCCCCTCTTTCGAAATTTCTAAAAGTGAATTTTGATGTGGCAGTTAGGCAATCATTCTTTGTTATATATAGCTGCTGCAGTTGTGAGCAATGATAGGGGAGAAGTTGTTTCTTGCTACAAAGTTGGCTTCTTCTTATGGCAACATTTCCCTCATCTTAGAAGGGGATTCATTAATTGCCATTATGGCTATCAAAAATCCTTCTATTATTGCTGATTGGCAGAAAGTTCCAGTTATCAGGGACATTTCTGCTGCTCTCTCTTCCTTATCGGTGTGGGAAGCTTGAAAGGTGGGAAATTTTTTTAACGAAATCCTTGTAAGTATATATTTTACTGAATTCAAATTTATGTATTTCTCTTAATTTCCACAGAGTACATTGAATGAATATAGTACATATTCATTTGTATTAACAACTCACTTGAGAGGTCATCCACGATACGAACTATCTTCTTTAATTTCTGGATTATAAGCTTCATTTACTAAACAAACGGCACAATACAAAAGAAATCACAGCAAAACAGGCACAATAATATATTACCATCAATTCTTTGCCACCATACATGATAAACTACGAATAAACTTCTTCAGCAGTATCAGTTTATAATTAACAGAAGTTTATATGACTGCAACTAAATGAACACCAAAAATTAGAAGCCACTTGTATAATATCTTGGATGAACAATCGTACAGAGCTCTTGCACCAAGTAATTCACACTCATTTTCGACATTGCTTGCATTCATTGCTATAATCTAACATCCCTCCTTTTTAATTGACTCCTCAGTTTTAATGATCTCTACCGGAATGAAGATGTCGGTCAAAACAGTCTCTGAATGAAAAGCAGCCTGGAGCAATTTCACACCCTAGCATCAAACCAGATAAAAATGCAAAATAGTTATAATATGTAGTCATACTAGTGGCGCTACCTTTGACAAATAACGAACAACTGACAGCAAAAGAAGCATTTGGTAGTAGTAATCCACAGAAAGCAAGGGATAATTGCCATACCTCATCCATGCCGAAAAAGACTACTTTCTCCTCAATATCAACTATTTCATCGACATTAAACTCCTTAAACAGAGTGACAAAAGAGTTGGTGGACAAGACCTTCACCTCCAGACCATCCATCACCATGTATATAGCCGTCCGATCCACATAACCATCACTAGTGAAGGATAGTCTGGGGCCTACGAGACATTCTTTCCGTACCATTTTATTTTTTTTGCATGAAGAACAAATTTTGCTGTTGTCTTCAGCCACCACATAACTGCAAAAATTAATGATGATGGAATAGTACAGACAAGATTTGTTTGAACACTTATACAATTGACGGAATGTTGACCCAACGTTTGGCAAAAGAAGAGGGACTTTAGCACCAGGCATGAATACTCTGGGTTCTAGCAGAAAGCGCGCGTTTATCTTTGCCTGGTTGGATGTAAGAGAAACTCAGATTTTCAATGCTCCGGTAGAGGCCTGGCAAGCTGCCTACCATGCCGCCTCCCTCTTTCAGAAGCCTAGTTATAGCGCCGACCGGCATACTGAAAATACTAAAGAGGAAATCAACAAATTCCTTGTCTGCTTCAGCAAAGATCACTCGATGGCTCTTTTTGTCTATAAAAAGCTTGAGGCTTACCTTTGTTGCTGCCATTTTAGGTAAGTGCCCTCTATTAGCTTGGCTGCTACCATTTTTAAAGTGTTTAGGCTATATGGAATTCACTCTTGGAAGTGCCTTGTTTTGCTGCCCTTTGCATTGGCAGTCACGATTCATGAACCTTGGGGAGTTGGAAGTTTGGAACAGTCAAATAATTAAACATTTGCTCCAATGGGACTGTTGATTTTCTCAATGGAAAATCCTTTCAGTTTTGGTCACAAATTAATGAGAGGTTTATGATCGAGGGATTCGGCTTGCATGCGGTAGTTTTGATTTACACTAACGCATGCTTGCTGTAGTTTAAAACTACACCGTTTTAGACGATAGCGCCTTATACTGGCCGGCAATCGGAATCCTTTTATTAGATCCGATTAGTTACATACTATACTAGTCTCTTTTGAACCACAACACGACAAAACTCATTTCTTAAATAATTAATGACTACAAAAGACTGCAGCGCATTTATACTAAATTACTAATGACTACAAAACTCATTTCTTAAACAATTCGATAAGAAATACACACACACAAAAAAAAAAAAAAAAAAAAAGGTTTATTATTTGATATATCAAATTGTTTTGGTTGAGCAATATGCTCTATTTCTCTTATTGAGTAATAATAACATTATAACTTTAATAAAAATAAAAATAAAAGTTTTTTTTGATAGAATTTTTTTATACTTTAGAAAAATTATTGGTGTACAACCGTAGGCGCGCACAACTCTCATCCAACTTTACCCATATTGCAGTTTTTTTTTTTTTTTTTTTTTTTTCAAAAAACGATAAAACCACTATGGAATAAAATGCTAGGTCATTTTTTTTTTTTTTTTTAAAGTAAATGAAAATAAACTAACACGTAAGCAAATTTGGACGGAAGTTGTGTCTACGCGAGATTGTACAATAATAATTCCTCTATACTTTATAATAAAATTAATGATCTCGTCTTCTATTATCTGAATTTTGGATTTTCTATTTTTCTAAACCTATAAATAACTCCCTTTTTTTAAATTTTTTTTTGCTAACTATAATTACTTTATTGGTTTTAATTAAGCTTTTTCTTTAGTCCGATAATTGTAATTACTTTATTTTTTCCTTAAAGTTCTAAAGAACACATAATAAAGCGCCCAGTATAAAAGCCCTGTAGTCTTTTGTAGTAACAATTTGATATATCAAATAATAATAATAATTTTTTTTTTTTTTTATTTTTGTGTATTTCTTATCGAATTGTTTAAGAAATGAATTTTGTAGTCATTAGTATAAAATTCACATTGTTTAAAAGCCATTTGGAGTTTGTGCGCATGCAATTGTTTCGGAATTAATGTATTGATTAAAGGCGAATATGGAAATGCGGTGGACCATGTTAAGGAAGAAAATCGAGTTGAAGAAGAAAGTTCTGTGAAGAGGCAAGTAACGGCCAGTAGCCGTTACTCAATATATGGTTCACTACCGAATAACGGCTAATCGTTAAATACATATCTATTTAACTATTTTATTTATTTATTCCCAAATTTCTCTTTTCTTTTAGCATTTAGTTATGGGATGTACAAAAATGTATGTGTATTATATTTCTAAAAAAAATTAGTCCTTTTCCGATTCACTGCACCATTGATGGAACATTATTTTTAAAAAGTACATAGTGATCATTGATCTAAGGTCTCGATCCCCTTGAATTTTTGACTTTTGAGACATCTCTCTCTTTCTCTCTCTCATGTGGAAACTTTTTGTTTTTTTGTTTTTTTTTTTTGATGAATTAACTTCACGAGTACAAGTTTGTGATGGAGTCCCATTGCCATATGCATACAACAATAGAATAACATGCTTTTATGGTTTTTCTCCAGCCCCGGCCAATTGAAAGGATTTCAATATTTCTGTTATTAATTAGTTATGGGTTCCATCAGTTTGTCTCAGCCCAATCGAGTTTTACCAAGTAGAGAAATATCAGTTTACATTTAACAGAAGTTAACTTGGTAATTTGATAAAGAATAATGGTGGTGGCCGGGCACTGGGGGGCTGATATGATGGCTAGCGGTTTTGGGGGAGGCGCGTGCTGTACACGCGCCGGTCTCCGGCGAAGACAGTGTTTTCCTCCGACGTTTTGGATTGAATTTTCTGCTAGATGTGTTTGTGTATTCTCTTGTTTCTATGTACAATTGTCTATGTGTGGTTCAAGTTTTACTAGAATTTTATTTGTTAGGGGGCTGATTGTAATTTTAGTAAAATTTGAGATTCTACATATGTAATTGTTTTTTTAAGTCAAATCCTTCTGACTTAAGAGTGTGGGGAGTATGTCCCTCATTTTTCGTTGTAGCCTTTGGACATCTAGTTGTTATAATAGCATATGCTATTTGTTCTATAAAAAAAAAAAAAGTCATATAATTGCCGCGCACTAGATATATATAAAGGGAACACCAAATTGCTCTTGCACGTGCACCTAGAAATATTGGAATAAAGCACACCGATTTTTAACATTAATTGCTATAATTAATCTCATGCATGATTCCTCCACAACAAAAATGAATCATCTTTCAACATATCCATCATTATTAATTGGCCGGCTCCTCAGTTTTAATGATCTCTGCCGAAAGGAAGACGTCAGTCAAAACAGTCTCTGATTGAAAAGAAGCCTTCAACAATTTCACACCCTAGCAACAAACCACAGCAAGAAGAAGAATAATTATAGTATGTAATCTGTAACAGTTCCCTAAACTGTTACGGAATTTAACAAAAAATATGAAAATAGAAGTAGATTTGAGAGGGAAAAGATGAACAATTGAAAGAGAATCAAGTAGTAATGATAATGGCAAATTCGAGATTGCCGGTCTCCTTAGCAACATTCGAGAGTGCTAATCTCCTCTTGTTCCAAGAACAATACAAATGATCCAAGATACTCCTACAATTAGACTATTAGGCTTTATATAGACAAAGCCCTAAGCTAACTCTAACAATTAGAATGGGCCAAGCCCATTACCACAATTAAGCCCATCCAACTACTAAGGGACTATTACATTACCCACCCCTTAAAAGCACCTTGCCCTCAAGGTGCGGGTTGAACAAAACAAAAGCAAATCCATTATTTATTTATTTGCCAACCCATAGACTTCTGGGCCCATTTTAAGCCACTTGCAGCAAAATTTCTTCTAGGCTAAACTTTGCACTCACGGCCCAACAACTCCAAAGCCAGCCCACTATTGAATTTTCTTCAACCTTCACGTTGCTGCTGTTGCTGCCACGTAGGAGCTTGTAGGTTCTTCTCGTCACTTCAGCCCTGCTGCCACTGTGTCCTATTTCTAGTTGTCCCATGCAACATACCAGCTTAATGGACTCCAGCTGTCCTTTCTTTGTTTAAAACAAATCATGTGATGCTGCCACCTGTCCTTCTTATTTCTGATTCGTTTAAGATCCAAGTTGTTTGCCCCGAGTCCGGCCTCTCGAACATCCTGTCTCCAGTCGCGCTCGGCTCCGGCGACAGCGGCATATCGGAGCGTCCATTTCAGCCAGCGCATTTGCTTCTTCTTCCATCTGCAAATTCTGGAAATTTTTCTCGTGTTTGATATTTTGGTTGCATTTTCACGAACAACCAATCTGCAAATTCGTGAGGCGTTTTCCGGTAGAAAGCTCGCGTTCATTTCTTCTTCTTCATCCACTCGTTTCCAACGCCACCTATGCTTAAGGACAACAAAATCCACTAACGACAATTGTTTGGAACAGTCAAATGATGCTTCAGCAGTCAAATGCTTCATTCTCCCACTGCCACATACAAGCTCAAAATAGAGCACAGTGTGCTCATCACGTGTAGTAACGCCAACTTCACCAGTTCCAACAAGAATACCTTCACGTGTAGCCACCTCATCCTCTTCTTTGTTCAAGTCCACGTTGCAGGTACTCAATGATTTTTTGGCCTTAGTAAATTCCATGTTGAGCTCATTGTGTTCTTCCTCATCCAGTGCACGGTATGCAAGTACCAATGCCCTCAACCCAGCATCAACATACTCATTAATGTGCTCCTTAGTCTGCTCTTCAAATTCCCTTCCATTCTTCGCGAGTCTTTCAAACATGACACTGTCAGCACCTTTGCAAAGTAATAGTAGCTTTCCCTCTTCATTTCTTACAATCACAAACATCCGCTTTCTTGAGCTACTAAACTCCAGGATACTCAATAGTTTACAAGATCTTTCAAGTTTCTTGCCATGGATGGGATCAAATTCATACAGTGAGATACTTGTTTGAGTCCTCTCATAAAACTCAAAGCCCATTTCTCTTGCTGCAATCACAGGATATTCATTGAGTCCTTCTTCATCCAGTTCACAAACTGCATTGATAACAATATTATAAGAGGCCAAATCCACTTCTATTGACACCCTTTGAGGTAGTCCCCGGGAAAGCTCATCTACAATATCAAATTTCGTGGCGTTCACACAAGCCGTCAAAAGGGCGTTGAAAGACTTGGTTGTACGCTCATAATTCAGCTCAAGCATTTCTTCGATCACATTGTAGACATGGTCAAACATGCCCGTTTTTTCAGAGACAGAGATAAGACAGAGTGCAATCCCCTCGGTGGAGATGTCCAGGTACAACTCTTGTGCTAGCCCGCGTCCCAACCTATCTCCATTAATACTCATGAAAAGCAAGAATTTCATTACTTCAAACAACTTGCCAGAACCTTCCAAAAATGTTGCTACCAGCAAAAAAGCTCGCATGATCAATTCTTCGTTATAAGCATGACTAACCCTAAACAACACTTCTTGGCCAACTTTGGTAAAATTGAATTTATAATCATCAAATGACCAAAGGACCTGGTTGACCCGAAACTCAGTGGGTTGTTTCTTCAGATGGTGTCCTTCATTTAGCTGGCCAACAAATCCATAGATATGTGCTTTGGCCACTTCCTCTTCAACCTTCGCATCCCCTTCTTGGACCACTTGTTTCCAACGCCATTTGTGCTTCTGAACCACCAATTCCACTTTATCCGACCTTTCATCAAACAAGTGCTGTTCATTATTATCACAAGCAACCCAATTTGGAAGCTGCTTCTCCACAAGGGATTCGGAATTGTCTGGTTGAGGACTTTCATCAAACGGTTGGTAGGTATTTGCAACCAGATTTGTTGCTTGAATCTGCGTGTATTTTGCTTCACCGCTTCTTTGCTCCTCTTCTCCTGCCTCGATTTTGTCTAGGCTTCCTTCATTCTTGTTTTCTTGGATTTTCCGGTCACACACCTCATCTACCTTCATAGGAACGAGATTTAATGTTGGAATTTGTAATTTCTGATCTCTGTCTCCAACTTGAACAGGTTCTGGAATTGAGCTGTCAACCGGATCTGATTCCGGCTCTGATTCTTGAATCAACGTGTGGTGTTCTTCTACCGGAACTATTGCTGAAATTTTTGTGTGATCCGTAGCTTCCGCCGGATCTAGTTTTGGAATAAAAGTGGATGTAGCTTCATCGTCTCGCATCCCATCGTCTTCATCATTGAATTTTTTGAGGATTTCTTCATCGGTGTGCTCCTTGGGTGCTTTTGGAATTGCTTCACCAGAAACAACCTCTAACGGTTCAGGTACACCAACGTGATGTTCTCCAAATCGAATGTGAATTAGTCGCACAAACTTCTCCCAATCTGTATCCATGGTAAAAACTCCACCCCGTTCCATTGTTACCAACCAATCGAGAGCCTCACCTTCCATGTAATATGAGGCCATCATATATTTGTGAAGATCGTTGGGGGTATTGTAGTAGAGGAAATTTTGCTGAAGCTGGAACATCCAAACTGAAAGGTTTTTTCCATCAAAATGGTGAAGATCCATGGATTTAGGGTTTGCAAATGAACAAAATAAAAAATCCGTGGATCTAGGCTTTGATACCACTTGTAACAGTTCCCTAAACTGTTACGGAATTTAACAAAAAATATGAAAATAGAAGTAGATTTGAGAGGGAAAAGATGAACAATTGAAAGAGAATCAAGTAGTAATGATAATGGCAAATTCGAGATTGCCGGTCTCCTTAGCAACATTCGAGAGTGCTAATCTCCTCTTGTTCCAAGAACAATACAAATGATCCAAGATACTCCTACAATTAGACTATTAGGCTTTATATAGACAAAGCCCTAAGCTAACTCTAACAATTAGAATGGGCCAAGCCCATTACCACAATTAAGCCCATCCAACTACTAAGGGACTATTACATAATCATACTAGTGGCGCTGCCATAATATATGCAGTATTTTCATCGATCTCTTTTTTTTTTTTCTAGAAAGCACAAGCATGCAGAATTAAACAGCGAGTAACTGCAAATGAAGAACAGAAAAACGACAAAGTCTGACATCAATTACGATGTATTCCATATTCACTACTTTCGTTTTCCAAATATTTAATATCAGTATCCGGCCTCTTTTTCTAATTCTTTTTTGTTTAATTAAATGTTAGGCGCTCCATAATAATAAATTAATAATAGCTTATGCTTTCTTGTGGGTAGCCGGGCAGCAAATATCCACGAATTGAAACATTGATCTAGGAGTTCCATCATAGACTTGGGGGATGGATTGGCTATTTGTAAGTTCCCCCCACAACTTACTCATTTAAAATAAAATAAAATAAAAAGAGCCGTAAAATATTTGATTGAGATATTCAACAATTTGTTGTTCAAATTGATAACAATTTATAGAACAATTTGTAAAGAAAATTGTGAAAGGGTCCATATAGATCCACATGCCTAAATAAATATTGAATATTTCAAAGTGTATGAAAATGAAGGGTACGTATAAACCACACTAGAAAATTAATATCATTATTCTACATCCAAACTATGCGGAGGTTAGATTTCACTAGCAGCCCACCCATCTAGGACGGACAAAATCACCCATATATAATCGCACACGGGCAAGCTAGCTATTTTTATACTAACTACCCGTGATGTAAATGGGTATAATTTTTCTTGTCGTTTAATGTAAAAAACAACTTGAATTGAATTCACATAATTTAATAATCTACAATTTCAAAGAAATTATAGAAAATCGTAGTCCCATATCCGTATGTTTAATTTAACGAGTTTAGTTGTTCAGTGTTTACCAAAATTAAGAAAAATGCTAGACTTACTACCGCATCAACTAAGTTTTTACAACCTGACGTGGAATTTCCACATCAGATATATATATACATTTTTCTCTTTTTCTCTTTTTTTCGTTTTCAACCAACGCTCTCTCACTCTCTTTCTCTCTCTCTCTGGTTCTTCTTCTTCTCACTCATTCTTCTTCGATCCAAAACCAAAACCACCCACCCTGAACCATCCCGGCGCCGCCTATCCCGGCGACCCACACAGGCGCCGCCCACCCCGGAACAAGCCGTCACTGTCCACCACGGACCACGCCGGCAACACCCATCCGGCACCCCAGATCACGCACACCCGAGTTCTGGGTCGGATCCGTGCGTGGAGAAGAACCCCGCGCCTGACCCTCCGCGCCGCCTGAATCCGACCGTCGTTCCACGTGGACCGTCCGCGCCTCTGGACCCGGCCGATCTCATCACCAGAGTCATCGGAAAACTCAGCACGCCCGGATCGAAAACGCACCCACCGACGAAGATCCGGAAACACACCCACCGACGAAGGGCCTCACCGAGGTAGATACAACCGGAACGATGCCGGCGCAACCGAGACGACGAGATCCAGACCCCAAAGATCGCCGGCAACTGCATCTCGGGATTTGGAGAGCCGGCTGTCCTTTCCTCGGCCAGAACGGCCGGATCCCGGTCGGCTGGCCGGATAACGGCTGAATCCGGCCCTTCCCCGGCAGAACAGCCGGGATCTGGCACTTTCCCGGCCGGATTCCGGCCTCGGGGTGGGCAGTTCGTGGGTGGAAAACGGGGGAAAAAAACAAAATCTAACGTGGCATGCCACGTCAGGTTGTGAGAAGTTCGGTGTGGGAAGTTGGTTGTAAGTGTAGCAGCCCTCCAAAATTAATAAACAACTGGCAGAAAAACAAGCATTTGGTAATTATTTTAATACACATGCAGAAATCAAGGGATGAGTGGCATACCTCATCCATGCCCAAATCGACCACTTTCTCCTCAATAGCCCCTATTCCCTCCACATCAAACTCCTTAAGTAGAGTGAAAAAAGAGCTGGTGGACAAGACCTTCACCTCCAGATCATCCATCACCATGTATGTAGCCTTCCATTTCACGTAACCTTCCGCACTAGTGCAAAATTCCCTGAATTCACATAGTGGATCGAAGACTTTTACGTTCTGGTCCATCTTACAGCGGCACGTAGGACAAATTGCACTATCGTCGATAGCCACGAAACTGCAAAACTTAACGTTGGAGGAATGCTGTGTACAGCTATACAATTGAAGGAATATAATGTTGAGCCAACGTTTGGCAATAGGAGTGGGACTTTAGCACCAGGCATGAATACTTTGGGTTCTAACAGGAAGAATTTGCTTTTGTCTCGATTGATGTGAGTTACACTAAGATTTTCAATGCTCTGGTAGAGGCTTTGCGAGCTGCCTACCATGCCGCCTCCTTCTTTCAGAAGCCTAGTGACAACTCCGAGAGGCAGAGTGAAAATGCTAAATAAGAAATCAACAAAATCCTTGTCTGCTTCAGCATAGAGAACCCGTTGTCTCTTTTTGTCAATGAAAAGCTTGAGGCTCACCTTTGTTGCAGCCATGATTATAAACGTACGAAGGGATTCAGTGCAGTAATTAATAAGTGCCCTCTATTGGCTTTGGCAGATGCCCTTTTTGTAGTCTTTGGGGATATATGGAATTCACTCTTGGAAGTGTCTTCTTTTGCTACCCTTGGCGATTCATGAACCTTGGGGAGTTGGAACAGTCAAATAAACATTTGCTGCAATGGGACTGTTGATTTTCTCAAATGGAAAATCCTTTCTGTTTTGGCCAAAAGTTAATGACAGATTTATGATTAGTAATAACTATTTGAACCAATTTAAAAGCCAATTGGAGTTTGTGCGCAAATATTGTTTCCAAATTGATGTATTGAAAAAAGGTAAATATGGAAGAGATATGTTATTTAATTTGCACAACTCTCTATACCAATCTTGACCGTCCATTTCTTTCTCGTGGGCTATCATTATTGACATGTGGTGATTCCCCTCATTCGAATGCCTATGAGCCTCATTGTACTGTGTCTATTTTCATCAAAATACACGATATCTATTTGACTATTTTATTTTATTTTATTTTGATGAATAAATGCTTTATAAAGCCCAAACTCAATAGTCTACAAACACTTCAGAGAACTGAAAGCAAGCTGCTAACTAAAATAGCAGCAAACAAAGATCAGACTCAGCCAATCAACAACAACCAGCAAAAGCTGAACCAACAACCACAAACATGACAACAAAGCAACTACAGAAGGCAAAAAAACCCCAGCAAAGCTGAAAAAAGGCCACAAGAACAAAAGCCTTTAAGTAGCAACATCCAAAAACCATCAACCCTTTAGCAGATGCTGCAGACTCCAAATCTCAGCAAGTTGAGGATTAATTCTTGCAAATCAACTTTGGTGAACATCGAGCTAAAAGTCTCGATCTCTCATCTCTATTCACTTGAAGCACTAAAGACTCCTCAGTATGCAGCAAATTTCCATGAAGCAACGCATTACGCTTCCTCCACAAGTGCTAGACCGAAGCTCCAAGACAGAGTTTAGAAACAATGGCAAATAAACTCCTACCCTTCAAATGGTTATTACACCAAAGAAGAAGCAGGTTCCAATCAATAGGAGGATCCCAAACCAAGCATCCCTCCATAACCCGGCGCCAAATACGTCTGCTAAAACTGCATTTGAAGAAAATATGCTCACAACTCTCACAACAAAAAACATTACAATTGGACGCGTGTCTACAGTACCGGTTACTGTAGACACGCGTCCAATTAGCCACATGTCTTTTTGACATCGTGGCTAGTTGTATAAACACCCCACTTGGACACGTGTATTTAATACACGTTTCTATCTAGACACATGTATTAATACACGTGTCAAACTGTTATTTTTTTTCCAAATATATATTAAGAAAAAAAAAATTTGTTTTGTGTTCATTTTTTTTTAAAAAAAAAAAAAAAAAAAAACACCTTATCTTATTAACTATATAAATTTGTGAAATTATGGTGTACATATCATATATACGTAAGGTTAGGTTTTAAAGCTATATGCTATATGTAAATTTTATACTTGAAGTTTATGTTTTTTAGGTTCCTTATTTATATATATATGGTATACTGATAAGTACGTAAACCCTAACCTAATTTACATATTGTACTATATACATAATTAAACCAAATTTGGTGCTATATATATATAATTAAACCAAATAGTTCAAATTAGGGTTTAGTTTTGTACACCATCTACGTTTAGAAACAAAAAAAAAAAAAATTAAAACATAACAAAGTTAAAAAACCTATAATTAATACTATATATATAGATATGCATGCATGTAAACAGTTTAAGAACTATATATAATATTTACACTTAGGGTTTATAGCTATATATAGTATATACACTTAATTAGGTTTATAGCTATATATATAGTACATACACTTAGGGTTAGGGTTTATGGCTATATATAGTAGATACACTTAGGATTATGATTTATAGCTATATATAGTATATATACTTAGAGTTAGGGTTTATAGCTATATATATAGTACATACACTTAGGGTTAGGGTTTATGGCTATATATAGTATATACACTTAGGGTTAGGATTTATAGCTATATATAGTATATATACTTAGGGTTAGGGTTTATCGATATATATAGTGTACAAACACTACAGTATATACATTTATGGTTAGGGTTTATAGCTATATATAGTATATATACTTAAGGTTAGGGTTTATCGCTATATATAGTATATACACTTAGGGTTAGGGTTTTAGGGTTTATAGGTATATATAATATATATACTTAGGGCTATGGGTTATAATTTAATTGATTTTACATTTTATGAATAATAATGTCAATATATTTTTCACGTGTCATTATTGTACACTTTTAAATATATACGTTAAATCATAGATTGATGATAATTAGATTGTTCCGATATATATAGTACATATACTTAGGATTATGATTTATAGCTATATATATAGTACATACACTTAGGGTTATGATTTATAGTTATATATATATATATAGTATATACTTTAGGGTTAGGGTTTATGACTATATATAGTACGCACCCTTAGGATTATGGTTTATAGCTATATATAGTATATGCACTTAGGGTTAAAGTTTCATTTTATGGTTAGGTTTTAGTTTTTATTTAGGGCTTAGTATATATACTTAGTGTTAGAGTTTAATCTTAGGGTTAGGGTTTAGTTTTAATTTATAGTTTACGGTTTAGTTTTAGTGCTTAGGGTTTAGCTATATGTACGGTACATACATTTAGGGCTGCATGGGTTTGTATTTTTGTTCTGATGGTTAAATTATATATATATATATATAATTATAATATTTTTTTTATTAAATACAATTTCTACAATGGGAGACGTGTATTTAAAATACACGTCGCCCATTGGAGACGTGGCATAATGCCACGTCCCTGATTGGACACGTGTACTCAGTACATGTGCCCAATTGTTTGGCCAGGACAGCTGCGCGGGAGTTCTCCCGCGTGCCACCTGGCCAATTGCTGCCTTATATATATATAATATTTAAAATTCAAATAATATAATATTTTATAATATATATATATATTTCCGAAATGGGTAGCTTCTAGAGGAAGCTACCCATTTCTGATTTTTCTCTCTCTCTCGGTATACTCTCTCTCTCTCTCTCGCCCTCTCCGTCACAGCCGCACCGGCCACCGCGCGTCCGCCCTTCCCGCCGGTGAGACGCCCTCTCTCCCCCTCTCTCTGCTCGGTTCTCGGTCTCTCTCTCTAATATCTCGCTCCATCTCTCCCTCTCTCTACCTTTCTCTCTCTATCTCTCTCTCTCCCTCTCTATCTCTTTCTCTCTCTCTACCTCTCTCTCTCTCTCTTTCTCTCTCTGTGTATCTCTCCCTATCTCTCTCTCTCTCTCTCTCTGTAATGTAACGTTTGTTTTTTGTATTTGTTGTGGTTTTTATTTTTTCTGTTAGTATTAATTTGTTCCTCCCAAAAAATGCAGGTACAAAAAATACAAGAACCATATATATTACAGCACAGAGTACAGGATTGTGAGTAATTTTCAAAATTTGTTTCCTTCATTTTTTGGCTATAATAAATTTCATATATTTTACTGTATTTGTTTATATATTTGTCCTAATTGTTTATATATTGTTGTGTCATTTTTTTGGTTTTGTTGTGGTTGGTTATTATGCATGGGAAATATGCATGCGTACAGTTGTATGTTTTTTGGTGATATATTTTACCGTTTACAAATTTGTGTTGTTATTATCATTTTCGGCAATTATCATATTTTGGTTTTTGGGAATTCTAAAAAACCGAAATATGGAAAAATGACTCATAAAAATCGTCCTCATATACAAAATCACTTTTTAAAAATAAAATTATGGAATTGTTTAAAATAAAATTGAAACAAGTATATCATACTATTTCAACATTTTTGGTTATAGAGAGAACAATAAAATTGAAGGAATCCTTTTTGGTATTTTCTTACAAAAACAATTTTCGAACAATAAAATGACTGTTTCCGAGAATTTCAACCAAAATTAAAATAAATAATTAATGAACAAAAACCCTTTAAAAAAAAAAACAAAAACCTTTACCCTAAACCCCTAAAAAAAACAAACACCCTAACCATAAGCCCTAAATCCTAAACCCTTTACAAAAAGCAAAATCCTAACTCTAAAGCTCAAACCCTATAACAAAACAAAAACTCTAACCCTAACCCTAACCCTAACCCTAAACCCTTTTTTAAAAAAAAAAAAACCCTAACACCCTAACCCTAAACACTAAATTCATAACTGTAAAACCCTAACCCTAAGCCCTAAACCCTAAACACGTAACAATAAACCATTTTTTAAAAAAAACACCCTAAACCCATATTAGTTTTTGTTTTTTTTAAAAAGAACCTTAAACCCTTAAAACAAAACAAAAACCCTAACCCTAAAAAAAAGACAAAAACTCTAAACCCTTAAGAAAAAACTAAAACCCTAACCCTAAAAACAAAACAAAAACTCTAAACCCTTAAGAAAAAAACTAAACCCTAACCCTAAACCTTAAACCGTAAACCGTAAACCCTAAAAAAATACAAAAACTCTAAACCTATGAGGAAAAAAACTAAACCCTAACCCTAAACCTTAAACCGTAAACCGTAAACCCTAAAAAAATACAAAAACCCTAAACCTATAAGGAAAAAAAAAAAAACCTAACCCTAAACCCTAAACTCTAAAAAAAAAACCCAAAAATCCTAAACCTTAAACCCTAAACCCTATAAAAAAAAAAACCCAAAAACTATAAACCCTAAAAAAAAATACAAAAACCCTAAACCTATAAGGAAAAACTAAAACCATAACCCTAAACCCTAAACACTAAAAAAAAACCAAAAAAATCCTAAACCTTAAACCCTAAACCCTACAAAAAAAACCCAAAAACTATAAACCCTAAAAAAAAAATACAAAAACCCTAAACCCTTAAGGAAAAACTAAAACCCTAACCTTAAACCCTAAACCCCAAAAAAAAATACAAAAACCCTAAACCTTTAAGGAAAAACTAAAACCCTTACTTTAAACCCTAAACCCTTAAAAAACAAAAATCAAACACGTAAACCCTTAAGAAAAAACTAAAACCCTAACCCTAAACCCTAAACAC
This sequence comes from Alnus rubra, assembly GCA_028654335.1. Taxonomy (NCBI): domain Eukaryota; kingdom Viridiplantae; phylum Streptophyta; class Magnoliopsida; order Fagales; family Betulaceae; genus Alnus; species Alnus rubra. Next base: position 139,882 of record JAJPGS010002403.1, read on the forward strand.
TAAATACAAAAATCCTAATCCCTAACCCTAACCCTAAACCCTTAAAAACAACAATCCTAAACCCTAACCCTAACCCTAAACCCTTAAAAACAACAATCATAAACCCTAACCCTAACCCTAAACCCTTAAAACAAGAAACACGTAAACCCTAACCCTAAACCCTTAATAAAAAAAATCCTAAATCCTTCAAAAAATATAAGTTAAAAAATAACACCTAAACCCTTAAAACACAAACAAAAATCCTAACCCTAAACCCTTAAAAAAAGAAACACGTAAACCCTAACCCTAAACCCTTAATAAAAAAAAAACCATAAATCCTTCAAAAAATATAAGTTAAAAAATAACACCTAAACCCTTAAAACACAAACAAAAATCCTAACCCTAAACCCTTAACAAAAGAAACACGTAAACCCTAACCCTAAACCCTTAATAAAAAAAATACCCTAAATCCTTCAAAAAATATAAGTTAAAAAATAACACCTAAACCCTTAAAACACAAACAAAAATCCTAACCCTAAACCCTTAAAAAAAGAAACACGTAAACCCTAACCCTAAACCCTTAATAAAAAAAAAACCCTAAATCCTTCAAAAAATATAAGTTAAAAAAATAACACCTAAACCCTTAAAACACAAACAAAAATCCTAACCCTAAACCCTTAAAAAAAGAAACACGTAAACTCTAACCCTAAACCCTTAATAATAAAAAAACCCTAAATCCTTCAAAAAATATAAGTTAAAAAATAACACCTAAACCCTTAAAACACAAATAAAAATCCTAACCATAAACCCTTAAAAAAAGAAACACGTAAACCCTAACCCTAAACCCTTAATAAAAAAAACCCTAAATCCTTCAAAAAATAGAAGTTAATAAATAACACATAAACCCTTAAAACACAAACAAAAATCATAACCCTAAACCCTTAAAAAAAGAAACACGTAAACCCTTAATAAAAAAAAAACCCTAAATCCTTCAAAACATATAAGTTAAAAAATAACACCTAAACCCTTAAGAAAAAAATAAAACCCTAAACCCTTAAAAAAAAAAAAAATTACAGAAACCATAACCCTAAACCGTAAACCCTAAAACCATAAACGTAAAATTGTAACCCATGTTCTTTCTTTTTTTACAAGTTTATACTGTAAGAAGTATGATTTGTCTCGGTCTCTTAACCATATACAGAGAAATATGGACAAGTCTTGGATGTCAGCACGCAGGGGTACGACACAGTATAACGACGAGTGTAGGGCGTTTGTGGCATTTGCCGTTAGTAACTGTACGGCCGTCGATGGCAAAATTTACTGCCCATGCAAGTATTGTCGAAATAACCAGCGTCACACTCCAGATTACGTTCTTGCCCACTTGACAGGAAGTAGGGGGATGAATCTGTGATACAATTTGTGGTATATGCACGGTGAGACAACGACCGGGTCCGCTGTTCGTGGTCAGTGTTCGAGTCATCACAGTGGCACAGATGCCGCTACCAGCAACAATCCTGAACATGGTGAATTCACAGAACAGGGGGGTGTGGCCCTGGAACAGGATGATGACATGCACGCTATGTTGCGTGAGTCGCGTGACGCCTTCGGCATGCACGATGTTGCTGAAACCGTCAGTACGGATCCGCAACAAGTTGACGAAAGAACCTCTTGCGGGGACGCATTGAAGTACCAAGAGTTGTTAAAGACTGCCGAGAAGCAACTTCACCCTGGTACCAGGCATAGTAAATTGAGTGCTACTGTACACATGTACAATTTGAAGTGCGTTGGAGGTATTAGTAACAAAAAAATTTCAGACATTCTCGAGTTTATCAATCAGTTGTTGCCTCCTTGCAATGAAACATTGCCAGTTAATACGTATGAGACGAAGAAGTTCCTAAGTTTCATGGGTCTAGGGTATGAGAAGATTCCGGCGTGCCGTAATGACTGTATGTTATTCTGGAAAGACAATAAAGAATTAGATTCATGTACCGTATGCGGAGAATCTAAGTGGAGGGCTGATACACATATAGATGAGGATGGTGAGGTCATATCAGCGAGGAAAAAATGTCCGGTTAAGATGTTGAGGTGGTTTCCACTCATCCCACGGTTACAGAGGTTATTCATGTCTGAGCATACTGCGCCCCATATGAGATGGCATGCAGAAGGCCGCACTAGGGATGGCGTATTGAGGCACCCGGCCGACGGTGAGGCATGGAGATCGTTTGACATTTTACATTCAGATTTTATAGCAGACAGTAGGAACGTCCGGCTTGGTTTGACAGCAAATGTATTTAATCCTTTTGGGAACATGAGCACATCCCACAGCACATGGCCCGTAATGCTTGTGCCGTACAATTTGCCACCTTGGATGTGCATGAAACAGACATCGTTCATCCTGTCACTGGTTATCCCTGGACCGAGCTCACCAGGTATGGATATTGATTTTACCTTCAGCCATTGATTGATGAGTTGCTGGAACTGTGGAATGTAGGGGTACGAACATTCTATGCTTCAAAGAAGGAAAATTTTAATATGCGATCCCAGTTGATGTGGACAATAAACGATTTGCCAGCGTATGCAGATTTATCTGGTTGACCTAACAGGGGTGTGAATGCATGTCCTTGCTGTATGCAATCGACACGTTCTAAACATTTAAAGAACGGATGTAAATTTTGCTATATGGGGCACAAGAGATACTTGCCAAATGAACATCTGTGGCGGATGAACAGAAGAACATTTGACGGTACTGAAGAATTTGACAGCGCGCTAAATGTGCCATGCGGAGACGAGATCCTCCAACAGTTAGACGGAGTCCCGTTTGGGGATGAGAACGCGGGTAAAAAGAAGAAACGGAAGAAGCGGAATAAGGGTGTAAGGAGTTCCGATGATGTTATGTGGAAGAAGAAGAAAAGTATTTTTTTTCAGATTGCCATATTGGAAAGACAATTTGCTTCGGCACAATCTTGATGTTATGCACATAGAAAAAAATGTCATGGATAATATACTTGGCACTATTTTGGATATCAAAGGGAAAACAAAGGACAACCTGACAGCTCGGCTGGACTTGCAAGAAATAGGGTTGAGACCTAATTTGCATCCGTTCACAGCCGCAAATGGTAAGACGTATATTCCCGCTGCCTGTCACACGATGTCTAGGGAGGACAAAGAAAATTTTCTGAAGGTTCTTCGAAATGTGAGGGTCCCAGACGGATACGCCTCGAACATTTCACGGTGTGTTCGGCTCAAGGACCGTACAATTTCCGAGTTGAAGAGCCATGATAGCCACATATTGATGCAACAGCTTCTCTCAATTGCATTGCGTCAGTCATTGCCAGATAAAGTTGTTAGACCTCTTGTGGAGATTTCTGTATTTTTTAGAGGCATATGCTCAACCAAGCTATCACAAGAAGAGATGGACCGACTGTAGGGTGACGTCTGTATCACTTTGTGCAAGCTCGAACAGGTATTTCCTCCAGGATTTTTTACCAGCATGGTCCACTTGGTCGTGCATCTTGTGCGCGAGTGTAGACTCGGCGGACCCGTGCAATATAGGTGGATGTACCTGACAGAGAGGTAAAATTTCGCGTAATATATACATATATATTTTGATTTAATTGGTTCCCTAATTGACGACAAAGAAAATGTCGTGTATGTGTGTACACCAGGAGTCTTGGGAGTTTCAAGTCTACTGTGCGCAATAAAGCGGCTCCTGAGGGGTGCATTGCAGAGGGATACATAGCGACCAAGCTGGTAACGTTCTGTTCAAGGTATCTGGATAACGCACCAACATTCCACAACAGACCTCAGAGAAATCCTGATGGATCCAAGGGGGCGGGCCCGCGAGTTACCTGAACCGGTTGACAATGCACCAGATTCATCATTATATTGTGTTCAACTCAGAAGAGTTTCACAATTTGCGGATGTAAGTAGTGTTTATATATTTAACAGAATTCGAATAAAATTATTAATAACAATTATTACATAATTGTATACGCTGAATGTAGGATGCACAAAGACGCGCTTAGGCGATCATGCACTAGGGGTCGCATTACGGAGGCTCTTATTGAAGCACAACATCATGAGCAGTTCTGCGAATGGTACCGTGCATATGTAAGGAAATAGTGGTAATTTTGAAATTGGCCAAATTTATGCGTGTTCAGTGTAATTAACCAATGTGATCTTTAATAATTTAAATTATAACATAGGTCGATGGCCTGGACGACCAACGTAGGGAGGAATTGGGCCACAAATTGGTTATGCGTTGTAGAGGGTTAAAGGAGACAGCAGTCAAGTACAACAGGTACGTGGTAAATGGAAAATTGTTCCGCACGCTTGCCCATGATGTGAGAAGGAGGACTCAGAACAACGGCGTATGTGTTCCAACCGTTGAAGGCGAAACGTACTATGGGCAGTTAACCGATATAGTTGTGGTCGAGTACTATGACAGGACTACGTACGTCCTATTTAAGTGCAATTGGGCAGACCCCACGATGGACAGAGGATTCAGAATAGACAAGTATGGCCTAGTGTTTTTCAACTTCAATCACCTCGTCCACAGGGGAGAACTGATGAAGGACGAGTCGTACGTGCTTACATCTCAGGTAGATCAAGTATTCTACGTCGAAGATGGAAGGAACCCAAATTGGGTTTGTGCAGTTAGGACCAAACCGCGCAACGTGTACGACGTTGGGCAGGGGGAAGGGAGTAATGAGGCAGGTACAACCTATCATGAGTGCGTACCGCTCGTACTAGCCATTGATGACCTACCCGATACGAATGATGAATTCGAGTACGACAGGCCCGGCATTGATCCGATTGAAGCTCTCGTGATACAATGATTGATATATTTATTGTTGGTACAATTCGCTTGAACTCAATACACTTTTTTTTATTTGCATAAATTTCATTGTATAATTTGCATATTCATTAATAATATATAAAATACAAATTTTAATTAATTTGTCTACATTTGTTCGCAGCTATCGATGGACCAGAGACCCCCTCCTTGTGCATATCAGGCACCCCGCCCACTCGTGCCCCCCATGACCACGCCCACAGATTCGACCGCATTATATACTGCGCCGTGGCCACACCACCCAGATGCCGCTTATAGACCATTGTTGCCGGGTACGGTGGCCGTGCCCACGTCAGATCACGGGCAGACAAGCACAGCTGGATGTTCCAGTTCTCCATATTCGGAGCTGCCAACATTATCTCAGATAGGGTTCACCCCACCAGGTAACGTGGCTCGATGGTGGGTGCGAGAGGGGATGGGGCCACATGGTTATGCGCCGTACTTTCCGTATACATATACTGGACCTATGCCATGTGGATCTGATAGTGAGACACAGGATGATAGGTTTCCTCTGCAACAGACTGGGGAGATGCAGATGCCGGCTGTGGGGTTGGGACAGATGCCAGCATAGGCAGCGATGCAGGGCCAAATTATGGGGTTGAGACAGAGGCCAGCATCGGCAGCGAGTCAGGGCCTAGGGCTTGGAGAGAGCCAGGTGCCTTTATCTGGGGAGAGCCAGGGGCCGATATCTGGAGAGAGCCAGGTACCACTTTCTGGTGAAAGTCAGATGTCAATCTAGGGGGGAGCCAGATTCTCCATGAGGGGGACGTTGCGATGTTGGGTACCGATCAGTTGACCCCCGATAGCCCCCAGGATATGCTTTCAGATGATGATCAGCAGCCTCCACTAGCGGGAGGGGTTGGCGAGGAGGTCGCAGGCGACCCAGCGACCCAGCACATACAGATTGACCAGATTCGATTGATGGGTAAGAGCATTACTAGCAGCTTCCCTACATGGGTTCCCTTCCCTACATTTTAGGGAAAATTTCAAAAAAGTCAAAAAACCAATCCTACAGCAGCTTCCCTTCCCTTATATGTTCCCTATGATTGCTACAGTGCTTCCCAATGCATTGGGAAGCACTGTTCACCTCCCATTCAATTGTTTATTCTAAAAATATAACCTCTCTCTTACTTTATCTCTTTCTTTTCTTACTTTTAATTAAAGTAAAAGTAACAAAATAATATTTTAATGATATAGGGAAAAATGAAGGGAAGCTGCTGTGGGGTGTTTTTTGATAGGGAAATAAAAAGTAGTTTTATTCCCTACATTTTGGGAAAATGAAGGGAAAAAGAAGGGAAGCTGCTAGGAATGCTCTAAGTACATATTTAGTCATCCTTAAAACTCATATTATGTTACCAAAAATAAATATTAAGTTTGAAAGAAAAATAAATTGAATTTACAATTTGTTGATATAATTATGTTTTTTAGTGTTAACCAATTAAATGTTGTATATTTTTTTCATTAGGGTACAACCCAGATGGAACCATATATTATGAGGTGATTAGGGACCCAGAGAGAAACTGGGTGCTCCCGAGGGGGAAAAAGGTTGTGTTGCAGTACAATGCTGCTCTACAACCTGTAGGACGAGCCTGCAATCATTTTAGGCGGGCTGAGGGCATGCTTATCAGGAACGGGTCCTACATTCATATGCGGGACGAATGGGCGAAGGTAGATAAGCAGATTAAACAGGCTATGTGGGACGCGCTGATAGTATGTTTATGAATCTAATTTATTTATTTATTTGAATTAAACTTAAGATTAAGTTTTTCTTGAAATTTTTAAACCTATAATGCTTAAATTGAATGTGCAGGAGGAGTTCTATCTACCTGTATCAATAGACAAGCGCAGGGCACAATAGGAAGTGTGGAATGATATTGGCTGTAAGCACCGCTCGTGGAAGTCGAGGTTCAAAACCAAGCTAGATATTCGAGACGGTGACACGCCCGAGATTATCCGTGCGAGAGTGCCAAACAATTTTTTTGCGAAGTATGACGAAGCAGATGTAGAGTTCCTGCTGAGCGATTGGTGCACTGAGCATAAAAGGGTATGTAGGTCTTTAATTGTATGACAAAAAATTGTTGTGGTTTTTTAATAACAGTTCATTTAATTTTATTATTACTTTAAGTGTGTCAATGCTTAAATTTTTACTTTCATGTTCAATGCGTAGGCGACCTCTGAACAGATGAAGAGGCTGCGGGAGCAGAATGACCTTCCCCATTGTACGAGATCCAAAAGTTATGCCAGATTTAATCACGAGGAGGTATGAAAAAATATATGTTTATGTTTTTAATATTTGTTGCTAATTGTTTTTCTTTTTCTTTACACTATTTTCTCGCTCTCTGTTTGTTATATATTTCACAGACATGTACATCTGGCACGCCCCCCACTCGCGCCGCGTCGTTCGTGAAGACCCACACAAGGAAGGACGGCACTTACTTGAATGAACGTACACGGGTCCTATGCGTATGCTACTGATCTAATTTACTAATATTTCTAAATTATGTGTGATATGTCATTATTCAGTATATGAGTTTTTCATGTTGACGACGTACAGGAGAGGATGAAGCAGAGTTTATCCAGTGATCCAGCCGCCACGCAGAGCGTCTCAGCAGACACGGTGCGTTGGGCACCGAACGACGCGTACGAACAGGCGGTTAGGAGGCCTGAGTACGCGGGGAGGGTTCGGCAGGTTGGGCCGGACGTTACACCTGTTCGGGGGACATGTTTCTCATACAGGCCTCGCTCACAGGAGAGACCATCTGAGGGCACGTCTCGGGATTGAGCCGAACACGCCCGGAAGATGGAAGAAATCCAAGCGGAGCTACAGGCTGAGCGAGAGAGGAATGACGCGTTGGAGCAGCGTATGCAACAGTTCGACGCCATGGAGCAGCGCATGCGACAGTTCGAGGTCTTCATGTCCTCCATGGGAGTATCACAACCATGTCTTGGTGCTCAGTCTTCACATGCACGTAGGTAGTACGTCGTCTGTTAGTAGTGCATCTGTAGGTATGATTTATATTGTGTATAGGACAAAATTATTTCAATTTGTTTTCATTACCCCTTTAATTTTGCAAGTAATATTATATACTTTAATTGTCTATATTATTTGCAGGTAATGCGACAACGGTTGGTATGTTGTCGCCTGTTGGACGACGGCTGAGCCAGCACTCCCCTGTCGCTACACCTTCGCCCGCTACACCATCCCTTGCGCAGCAATCGCCGGTTGGCGATAACACGCCTGAGACTGTACCTCGTGCTTCGCAGGGACACCCTTCGGATTTGTAGATATTTTGTGTAATTATTTTTTGTTTGTAAAGATTTGCATAGTTAACAAATACGTTATTAATTATTTATTTGTGTAATTTGATTTTGTGATATTTTTTGGTAAAATAAATATTGTGTTATTTGTGGTTGGAAATAAGAAATTTTTTTTTAAAAAAAAAATAATTAATTAATTAACCCAAACAAATTTAAAAAGACAATAACCAAAACTAAATTGAAAAAAAATTCCAAATTGTATTTTTTATTTAATTAAATTTTTTATTTAATTCTTTAATTGTATTTTTAATTTAATTTAAAAATAAATTTAAAGAATTAAATAAAAATTTTAATTAAATAAAAAATACAATTTGGAATTTTTATTTTAAAAAAACACAAAATAGACAGTTAGACACGTGTATTTGTAATACACGTGTCAAACTGTTAGACACGTGTATTAAGATACACGTAAAAAAATGTGCAGTTAGTGACTTCCACATCTGACAAGAGTCGCACGCGTGGCGAAACGCACGTGGCAACCTGTTCGACACGTGTACAGTGTCCGTACACGTGCCGAACTGCACATGGCAAATTTCACCAATTTTTGTAGTGTCTCCTGACAGGCAAAGCAGGACATGCACAATGTGGAACCCGAATAACCCCAGTAGCAAATTATTTCTTTGGTTATAAGAGCATTTCTAAATACCAACCATAAAAAGAAAGCATGCTTATTTTATTTATTTCCAAATTTCTCTTTTCTTTTAGCATTTAATTATGCGGGATGTTACAATATCCTATCACATAGCTATAGATTTCCACTGATTCATGTTGTAAGAAATATTTCTTCATATTATCTTCTTCTACAATTTCCACCTATGTGTTCCCAGTTATTTTGTTAAAAATAACATTGTGGGCTAAGCAACTTCGAAAACGCCAAAATTGTAAAAGGAGTTGCAATTAGTATTTTTCCACTTCATCCGTGCACCATTTATGAGACATTATCCTCAAATAGGACACCCAAATGGATTAGAATCCTCTACAATTATTTTTTCGAATTTGAGATAACTAAGGCAGGAGATTATGAGAGACCATTTCAGTCAATGTAAAAAACGTCATGAATTTACATAATTTGAGAATCTAAACAAACAAAAAAAAAAAAAAACAGTTTTTTACGATTCTCTACAATTATTTGATCGAATTTGAGGAAATTTGAGCAGGTGATTGTGAGAGAGTACTTATATGACCCACCTGACAAAATAAAAATTGAGCTGCTCAATCACTTATCTGGTCAGTTGGATCCCATAAGTGGTCTCTCACAATCACCTGCCTAAATTTTCTGAAATTCGGTCAAATAATTGTAAATGATTGGAGATAGGTTTCTTTAATGGATTAGGATCATTTTGCTCAAAGCTTTTATAGGATACATGACATAAAGTGTAAGAACCTAATAAAAATATATTTAATTTTTATTGTTCAAATGTCACATTTTTAATATGCATCAAAAATTGTAAGGAATCTTGATCTTCTTAATAGTGAAGGTACGAAGGATTGGGAGATGTTTTTTTCTTTTTTCTTTTTTCTTTTTTAAGGTGAAATTTCAGGCTTTCATTCAAATTAATCCAACCATACACTTGTCAGCATGCATTACCAATGCATGTAATGAATAAACATAGGGTTTATTTCTTGATTACATTTTAATTTATTTTCTAATTTAATTTTGGTTACAGCTGTTATTTACATGTTCCGCTTTTATGTTGTCAAATATACACTTGTTTCTATTTATAAAATAAATACCTCTAATGTGGATTTTTTTATTTTTTTTGTATGAACAACTCTCTCTCTCTCTCTCTCTCTCTCTCTCAACATCACACCATTGGCCAAAAAAAAAAAAAAGAATAATAGAAATTAAAAAAATTCAAGAAAGGTAAGTTCCGTTCCGTTGGCACTTAAGAAAACGTATATTAATGTAATACAAATTGATAGCTGAGAAAATTGTCATTTTGGCATGCAAAAATAGGGTCAAGTCAATATATGTCTCAGCCCAATCAAACCTCAACAAATAACTCGAGAGATCATTCACACCACAAAATATCTTCAGCAATATCAGTTTATACACTAACAGACCGAAGTTTAATTTTTTTATTTTTTTTGGATGAATAACCGAAGTTTAATTCACATACTAATTCGATAAATCATAATGCTGTTTCATCATAAACAAAATAAAAGGGATATTGACACGTACCAAATTTGACTAACATGGAACCGGAAATGGGAAACATGATTAATTAATTGCAACTAAAAAGAACAACAAATTAGCAATCACATGATTACTATTTCTCCTGTATGAAAACTAGAAATAAAGCACTGATTGTCAACATTAATTGCTATAACCTGCGGTTAATTACTTCACATGCAACGCACATACGACCAATCCCTTGATTTATTCATTCTGATATGGAAACTGAATTATCACATGTCAAAAACTGATCTACATATTAACTTTCTCCATAACGCTCACCGCCGGAACTGGAAGGAAGACGTCAGTCATAACAGTCTTTGATTGCAAAGAAGCCTGGAGCAATTTCACACCCTATATAGCCATCAAACAAGATAAATTAAGAAGAAAAATAGTTACAATATGTAATCAAATAGTGGCCGGCGATGCCATTATCAAATACGTACACTTACATTAATGACTTTGTTGTTCAATGTTTACAAAAAAAATAATACACAAAAAAACGACAGAAAAGAAGCATTTGGTAGCTGAAATACACAGAAAGCAAGGAATGAGTTCCATACCTCATCCATGCCCAGATCGACAACTTTCTCCTCAATATCCATCACCTATATCCTTAATATTAAACTGTGTAAGCAGAGTGACAAGAGAGCTGGTACACAAGGCCTTCACCTCCAAATCATCCATCACCATGTATATAGCCGTCCCTTTCACGTAACCTTCCTCACTAGTAGAGAAAACCATTGTTGCGCCTCGGCCTTGGGGGTCTGTGAATGTTGCGATCCGGTCCTCTTTATTTTTGCACGAAGCACAAATTGTGCTATCATCATCAGCCACGTAATTACTCCAACAACTACTGTATGCGGTCGAAGTACTAGAACACCTATACAATTGACGGAATGTTGAGCCAACGTTGGGCAATAGGAGAGGGACTTTAGCACCAGGCATGAATACTCTGGGTTCTAACAGGAAGCGTTTGTTTTTGTCTGGTTGGATGTGAGTAACACTCATATTTTCGATGCTCTGATAGAGGCTTGGCAAGCAGCCTACCATGCTGCCTCCTTCTTTGAGAAGCCTCGTGACAGTTCCGACCGGCAGAGTGAAAATGCTAAGTAGGAAATCAACGAATTCCTTGTCTGATTGAGCAAAGAGCACCCGTCGGTTCTTCTTGTCTATGAAAAGCTTCAGGCTTACTTTGGTTGTTGCCATGTTAGGTATGTCACAGTACCCAGTTAATTAACTTGTATTGCCTTGGCTGTGACGCTTTTTATATGTAGTGTTTACTCTTGGAAAGTACTACTTTTAATTGCTGCTACCCTTTAATTTGCATTTGCAGTCACGACCGAATATTCATGAACCATCGGAAATTGGAAAAGTAATTAAAATATATACACATTTGCTGCAAGGGACTGTTGGTTTCCTCGATGGAAAATCCTTTCAATTTTGAGCACAAATTTATGATGAGAGATACATGAGTAGTAGTAATAATAACTAAATGAAGCAATTGAAAAGCCAATTGGAGTTTGTTGATTTCCTATTTAATTAGCCTGCCTTTTGGGGAGTTGGAACAGTCAAAAAAACCATTTGCTGATGCAATGGGACTGTTGATTTTCTCCATGGAAAATCCTTTCAGTTTTGGCCACAAATTAATGAGAGATTTATGATTAGTAATAACAACTACTTGAACCAATTTAAAAAAGCCAATTGGAGTTTCTGCGCATGCAATTGTTTCCAAATTAATGTATTGAATATTCCACGTCTTTGGAGGTGTCAAGAACCGGCCGGATGAATGAAGGCAAAGATAGACCTCTCCAGCCATTTGAAGTGATAGGGAAAGAAATCATTTTTATGCTTCTTTCTTCTTAATTAATCCCAAAAATTCTTCACTTCAGTAATATTTTCTTAAAGTTTAAAAACTCTTAATTTAATATATTTAATTTTTAAATTTTTGCAATCTCCTCAGTCACGATTTTCTATTAAATCCTCACGAAAAACACAAAAATAATCAAAATCCGCCTGTGTTTTTTTCTTCTTAAAAAATACATTATTTACAATTTAAAGGTAATTTTGAAATTTCATAAAGTTCATATAAGTATAACGATCATTGCACCATTTGACTGTCTAATTTAACCCCAAATCCTAATGCGATGTTGAGATTGCAAAAAAATCAAAAATTTGATACACCAAATTTTAGAAAGAACATTGCAAAAACAATAAAAGTTTAGAGGAGTTAATTGAAGTCTCACTTTAAATTTTTTTTTAAGAAAAACAGAAAGGTAAGGAAAACTAAAAGTACAGTAACAAATTTCAGCAAAGTCCCTGTAGTTGACATGGGAAAAATGTGGATCTTTACGACAAGAAATTCTATATCAAACGACGTTTCTTCACTCCTTACGAGGCATAATATTAATTTTGATGCCTTAAACATTTAGAGCATTGCAGGAGGAATTTAAAAGAAAGAAAGAAAAAAAAGAATAATGAAAATATAAAGAAAGAATAAGATTAACCAGCAAAAGAAATTATCAACGAATCTATTATTCCACTAAGGCCCTCCCTCAGATTGTTTCTAATTTGCTAATATACAAGAAAATTCAGTTTGTCAGACTTGATTCATTATGCAAGAAAATGAGTGTTCACTGTTCCTAGAGATTAGAGAATGAAGGTGTTACAGAACTGTACAACCAGGTGAAGAGCCACAAAGTACTTTAAAATCAGCCTCCTGCAAATAGCACGTGGCAAATACACAAATGAGAAAGACAGGATAAATGAAAATCTCCTTTTAAAAAAAAATAAAAAAATAAAAAGGTGCTCTTGACACTGCCCATGCAAAAAAGAAACAATAGGAGACAGAAAAAAGCATGCTCACTCACCTGTGCGCTTAACTTCCAATAGGTTTTTTTTTTTTTTTTTTTGACAAATAGACAACTAGGATTAGAAATTTTAAATTCTACTGTTCCAATCAGTAAAGAACAGTTAAACATAACTAATCCATATTGATCATTTCAGGTCAGCTATACAAGCTCTAATCCTTGCTTTTCTATTAACAGCCACTTTTTTCCTGGAATATTGGGCTCCATTCAGATCCATGGAAGGAAGACGTGACTAAAAGCGAATAAAGATTGGATAATCCTCATCAAGTAAAGTATATGAACTTCATTAAAAACACAGGGCGCACCCAAGTACTGTTTCAATCAGGGTCATCAAGTAATGTTTAACTTCTGTACTTTCCTTTTGCCTCATTTACCCAAGGATCCAAAAGGAGACCTCAAAAGCCATGATCGTACACCAAGCTTTCTGCCGGTTCTCTGGCTATTTTCTTTGCGAGTATGATCTTTCAACAGCACTAGCCAAGACATTAATGATGGCCTTTCAAAAGGCCATTTGATGAGCACCAGAGAAAGACCAATATGCCAGGACAAGATTGATGATGCAGATGTGAAATAGTTGAAAAAACAAATGCATGTTGCAGTAGGCCAAGTAGCAGAAAAAGTTCAAATTTCAACCTCAAGAAAAATGAGCTGTTCAACACGACTGTTTCATGGATGTGATGGAACATGATTACTATGTGATACCCCTAATATATATATATATATATCCCTAGCAGAAAATTAGTGAAAATAAAAATTGGGGCTCCTTTGGGAATTACAAAAGTATTTCAGAATAGCTTTCCCACCTACGATCCAAAAACTAAGGTATCTTCCTTAATTAGTTATATATGATTAGTTGTTCCTGGCAGATTAAGAAGCATCTTGCTTCCTTGAATTTTGCAGGTTGTTAGGAATGCGTGGTCTAAGTAGAATAATCTCCAAGAAAACCTACTTTCCCTATTTTTTTCCCTATTACAACAAAAAGAATACCCCATAGTATGTTCTGGTAACGAGAAGAAATGTATTTAGGTGAATGATACTTAAACAAATAGTATATTACCTCACCGGTTTTTGCAAGGGAAAGTTCAATATGATGCCTGAGAAAGTTGCAGTGCAATTAAGCCAACCAAAGAAACAGAGAAAGATTTAAGGCACTGGATTGCAGAATCTCTTTGCATTGCCACTACAACGAACTCAACAATGCAAGAAGCTCTACGGGCTCTTCATCTTCTTTAACAATCTGTTCCACCACCAACATTCAAATTAGAAGATCTATTATACACTGCAGGAATGCTTCAGCACAATATAGAGAAATAAAGAAAACAAAATGGCTAAAAAAGGTTACAATATAGAATGCAAATGGAAACAATAAGAACAAAGGATTTCTCTTTTTGGTAAGTTGGACTAAAAATGTGCTGTAGGTGAAAATGTTAATGTAATCAAAAAGTAGCATGCTACTGCTACGTAACCATAGTTGGTAAGCTGTCTCTGAAAACTAAGGAGATGAAGCAAACAGCCCCAAGATTTTTGCAAATGGCAGGAAATTAATATAAAACATATAAATGGATGAAATAAAAAGAAACAGAAAAGAAACTGTAAGTGAACAATGCGGCAGAATCAAATTTCACAAGACAACAAGATTTTCTTGTGCATTTCAGGATGCTCCCAAGAGTTGCAAAAGCTTTTCCATTCACATTTCCATTTGCAATCCCATTTCAATGACCAACAAAGTGTAAATTTCTTCAATTACAAATTTAACAAAATTTTCACTCTTGTTGCCATAGTTCAACCAACTTATGGACAATAAAATGCAAGCATCATATGAACTGCGTGAAAATGAGAGGAAGAGAGAAGGAAAGAGGGGCATAGACAGAGAGGAAGAAGAAAAATAATTAGAAGAAGTTGAAGACAAAGATGAAGAAACTATGGGCTGAGTCGTGCACTCCAATATTGGAGTACTTGGGTTTCAGTCTTGGTGAACAGTGTCTTCTGGACATGAGCAACATGAAATCATCTTTCATTTAACTAATTAATTTTTTATTGGGAAAAGTACACATAACCCCCTCAAACTATCACCACATTGTCAATGTCTCCCCCAAACTACCAATTGTGTCAATTCCCCCCACCCCTTCTAAATTACCGAAAAATATCAATGTCCTCCCTAATGACAAAAATACTCTTCATAAAATTATTAATTTTTTTAATAAAAAAACTATTTAAAAATTCTAAAATAACAAAAAGTTAAACAAAACAAAAATAATAATTAAAAAATTAAATAAATACGGGTTTTTCTTTGCTTTTTTCGTTTGTTATTTAAATTTTTATTTTATTTTTTATAATTTTCAGTTTTTTTTCTTTTTTTTTTTAAAAAAATTTTTCATTCTTTTTCGTTTTTTTTTATTTTCTTTTATTTTTTATTTTTTTTCCTTTCTTCTTTAATTTTTTTTTCTAAAAAAAATTTTAAATTTTTTTTTTTTTTTGAATTTATAAGGACATTTTTCTTACCTATCAAAAAAATATAAAAAATAAATAAAAAATTCATAAGGACATTTTTGTCTTATAAAAAAAATGTATGGTCATTTTTGTCTTTTTATTGGTATTATGGAGAACATTGACATGTTTTGATAGTTTGAAAGAAGACATTAACACAACTGGTAGTTTGGGGAGGAGCATTGACAATTGAGTAGTAGATTGAGGAGGATATGTATACTTTTCCCTTTTTTATAATATAGATATGAACCAAAAAAGTAGATAATTTTAACACATAATTCACAAAAAAATATATAAGAAATTATTCAAAAAGCAAAAGCTTAATAAGTACCACGTGTTCCACCTAAACTGAAAACAATGCTAAAATTAATAACCAATCCTCCTACACCCTAACACCAACGGACTCTAACTTGAGTACTGGAATATGAAGAAGCATTCTCATTTCTGCCTTTTACATTCCCGACAAAGGCACACTGCCAAGCAAAATACTAGAACGCTGCTCAGAGGATAAGAACTTTCAACGAATGTTAAAAAGCATTGCAGCATTGACATCAAGAACATCTAACCTTAGATGGAACAAAGAGAAATTGAGATGGCAAGGCCATTAATACCATGATGAAAATAAGATACGATATGAGAATCCCAACCATGGACTAAAGCATCATTTGCTCAAACAATATTTAAGTTGACACTGGACACGAAAGTACCAAGTTCTAAAATTACAGCAAAATACAGGCATTTAGTTACCTTTAAAACATTTACAATCACATGGTCCACACCTTTTCTAAAGGCGACAAGAGAGATCATATTGGAGAAGAACTAAAACCCTACCCTCTAGAAATCTTTACTACACTTCCTGCATGCGTTATCTAGCCCATTTAAAAAGTGACTTGGGGCCTGAAGTATCCTGTAAGTCAGATATTTCTTCTCCAACACTAGGCTTCCAAAGGTTTGAGACCCAATGGGCCTTAACCCTGAAATGTTTCCCCGCAAACTTTTACCAGGAGGCAAGCAAGTGTCCGTCCATAGGTTAAAAGATGATTATCAGTGACAAATTTATCACCCATAATAATAAATCTCATTCAACTCATGTAGTGCCATTTTGAAGCATCTTATCTATGATGTCAATCATGTCACTTAAAAAACATCCGGATACTTCAAACCAATATTTCCTTTAATGTCAAATATAACTTATTTTAATGTCTAATTCGACAGCTTCTTACCCCGAAACATCAAAACTTTAAACGGTAAACAGACTAAATAATACAAGAAGACATAGAGCTAGCCTTGAAAATTGTATATATATATATATATATATATATATATATATATATATATATATATATATATAGAAAATATGTGAAGATTACATACCTTGACAGTAGTGTCTTTCGGAAGACCCATTTGGGTAAGAGCAGCGCGACCAACTTGATTCCAATCAAGCTCTTTCAGATCATTTAACTCTTTGTTACTATCCAATCGAATTTGATTTTCATCATGATCAAAAGACCTTCCTACCCAAAAATATAATATCCCATTCTCATTTTTGCCTAAACCTGGAGAGAAAACAGCGAAAGCATCTTTGGAGTTCATTTCACTCGCCCGAAATGTTGCAATTCTCTCTAAACTGGGCCACCTACACACTAAAGGTTGCATAATATTACTAGTTGTTGAACTACTTTCCTCCATCCCATTAGAGGCAGCAGAGCCCTGAATTTTTCCCAAGGGATGTTTTCTCCATACTTGAGTTAAATCTCCCTCTCCACTTCTAACTGCATCCTTGGACTCTAAGATATCTTCTATCCTATCCAGTTCACATGGCGAACAAGTACCCTCGTTTATCCTAACACCATCTACTTCACCAGCAAGATAACTTGAGGGAGTACATGTCGCCCTCATATTATCAGCCAACAGCGGCAGCTTCAGATACTTGGATAAACTACCCCTACGCTCTGCAAGGGAAGGTGAAAATATTTTGGACATAACAGAAGTTGATTTAGAACATGGCTGTGAATTAACATTGACACCAGCAATTTGTGGACCATTAGAAGTTTTGGATGACAAGAGAGACAAGTTAGAAAGGTTAGACAAAGTTGAAGATACTGGAAGAGAACGTGAAGCTGCAGAAGGGGAATCCAGAGAGGATTCTGAAGAACACTTTGAATTAGTGCTTGAATCAGAAGAGACAGAATTTGGAGAGAGATAAGGAGGTGAAGAAGTAGAAGATGACGATGACACAGATGATGAAAATGATGATGAAGGTGATGATAAATTTGTAGATGAATGCACTACCATCCTAGAATCTGAGTAGACCCTAGAGAGGTACAATTTAGGAGCCGCCACAAACTCCTTCATATAACCAGATGCAAACTTACGCCTTAGTTCACTCCAAGTGTTTTCTCTAGAAGGAAGGTGGGTTTCATGTTCATTCTCTGATGATGCAAATGGAGGCACAAAGCCCCCCATAATAGCTTTGTAGAAAATCTCAAAATCAACATTATATGAGTCCACTTTCCTTTCACCTGGGCAAATGTTGACTGTTGATTCCCTAATCTCCACACCATTGCTAGGTTTATCCATCAAAGGTAAGGGGTGCGAGAAAGCATCCCAAAAATGAGCCGGTTCCTCCCCTTCCTTGATCATCCTTACCGGTCCTTGCACTCTCTCATACCGGACAATCTGACAAACAGCGCCTCTTGCATCTTTTTCCATGATGGCTTCACATTTCTTGCCAATCCAAACGTATATTGCAGAAGGTATATGAACAATAAAGGCGCCCCTAGAATCCAGTGCAAACGGAGAAGGATCATTCAATATTTTTGGGACAAGATGCAGAGGATCATACGGTGAGTGCGGAGCCATTCTATACATCCTCAATAAAGAACTCGGGCTAAGAGGGAATGCATGAACCCTCTTTTGACACTGTAACAACTGGCAAGCGAAACCCATATTTGGATCAGCAATGCCCCTTGCCGCCTTGACATACTGAAAAGCATCATCAAAACTCTGCCCTTCTCTCCACATAAGATACGCAATAACCAAGGATGTGGACCTAGACACCCCTTGGCAACAATGAACAAAAACCCTACCACTCTGTTCTCTAACATCTTCAAAGTAGTCAAAAACATCATATAGAATACTAGTAATATCTTCGGACGGACTGTCCTGTAACCACAAAGTTCTGTACACAAAATCGGCTTTGAAATACTCAGGACAAACAAAACCTACACAATTTAGAATGTGAGTAATCCCGTTCTGTTTTAGTATATCTCTATCTCTCGCAACCGCATCCCCACCAAGATACACATGTTCGGCCACTTTTGAACACTCCTTATCAAAGAAAGCAATCTTATCCCTCTTCACAAGCCCAACATTCTTATCCGGGTTTCGCTGAAGTGATGACAAATCCAGCTTCAACCTCTCCCCATTCCCTCTCCCACTCGGGGTAGGAGGTCCCGGCCACTCACCAATATCATCTGACCCCGCCTTCGGCCACTCATCCAAGCTCCGGCGAGCAATAGCCAGTGGCTGCAGCTGTGGTAAACACGACCGAGCCTTGCAGTTCTGCTGGGATCGCGGGGTTAACGGAGCGGGGAACCTCCGACTCTGCCCGTTACTCTTTCCTCCAGTACCATTTGGATCCCCACATTCCTTTTCTTCAGCATCCGGGTTTTGAGAGGCAACACGGGAAGAGGACCACGACGCCGAGCGCAAAAACATCCTACGGTTGCCGGATAACTGGCACGGAGCCCGAGTACTACTCGAGGCATCCTCTTTACCCACCATGCCCACTTCAAAAACTTCCTTAGTGTAGAAATAGAAGCAAACCCAGAAATCTGGGAAGCGCTAGTCTTCGAATTTCATCCTCGGCAAGTCATGGTGGTGTTAACCAAAATGCGAGGAATTAAACCCATATCAGATCAAGCACAAGCTGCACACTGTGA
Organism: Alnus rubra; assembly: GCA_028654335.1. Taxonomy (NCBI): domain Eukaryota; kingdom Viridiplantae; phylum Streptophyta; class Magnoliopsida; order Fagales; family Betulaceae; genus Alnus; species Alnus rubra. The sequence continues at coordinate 159,511 of JAJPGS010002403.1, forward strand.
CAGATAAAAATTGTTAAGAAATCAACATTTAAGCAAAAATTTAATAATAATTAAGCAGACAACACAAAGGGGGAAAAATAAAAGGAAATCAACAGCAAATCAAGGATTAAGCACTGTAAACTTGGATGCAGAGGAAAGTGGCAAATCTAGAAGGCGAAACTAGCAACAACAAAAAAGAAGTGGAAAATCTAGTTTCAATCTCGAAGTGAAATGCTTACAGGAAATAAAATAAAATAAACTCGTACAAAAGAAAGAAACGATAACTGTAAATTTCTAGGGTTTTTTTCCGTTTTTTTTTTTTCGTCTTCCTGTGATGCGATACCGAGAGAGAAAGGAGAAGAAGGGGCTAGATTTGTGACTTACAGAGTGAGAGATACGTAAAGAAATCCATGAAGGAGACGTAGTTTTGAGCGAGAGCGGGATGTGGGTATGTGAGAAAGAGGCCAGAGCAGAAAGACAGAGAGAGAGGGAAAAGAAAGCAAAGCTGCGAAAGTGGTGAAAGTGAGCAGCAAGTAACAAGAGTCTTTTCTAATTGTTGCCATTTTCTTTCTTTGTTTACTTGACTCGTAGGGTACTAATTAATGTGCAATTCAAATGTATTTATTGTGTGTGTGAGTCGTGTGACAGCTCAGGAATTTTTTTTATTTTTTTTAACCTAATGAAAAAAAAACATAATAATAATAATAAAATAAAATTTGCTACTTTTATCTTTGAAATTTTACCTCCTTTTTTTTTTTTTATCAAATTACTCCATAAAATTTGGAAATTATCAAATCACTTCTTAAATAGTACACCACTAAACTTTTTAAGGGTATTAAGTAGCACATGGCCGTCAGGTCATGTCATATCTAATAAAAAGAAGAGACGCGTTCGAATCATCTAATTACTTTACATTAAACGTACATCAGATTAACACCTCAGATTTATCCAACTTGATGCATGAGAATATTGACTTTAGGGTGGATATATTTTATGCATGTGTGTTTTAATTTTTTCCTTTTCCATTGTGATTATGTATTCTTTTCAGAATTATTTATCCGTTTGTTTATTTGTGATAATTAAGGTCTTTCTTTTTTCTATTTGTTATTTTCTCTATCCTTGAATTTCCTTTTCAATCTTCAATTCTTAGTTTCTGCTACAATCGTAAATTGTCAGAACAATCTTAGTTTTGCCCGGCATCACAACTCCATTAATTTTTTAAAAAAACAACCATTGAATATATAAGACCTACATAAAGAAAAATATATCCAATTATTGGTTTGAAAACAGATTGGAAGAGTGTTAGACAAAGTTAAAAAAGTAGCGAGTCTCATTTTTGAAATATGTAATAGCATGGCAATCTAACATGGAGTGTACTTGATATATGCTAGTTGACTGAATTATTTAGACACGTGTCTTCTTTCCATGTGCATCGTGTGGCTTGATAGACACATGTTATTCAACATCGTAAAAAGTTCAATAAACATAAAAAAGCAAGAGTTTATTCGGTGACGGTACAAACCTTACGGAGTGATTTAATAACTTTAAGTTTAGAGAACAATTTAATAAAGGTTAAATCTAGGCAAAACTGAATCATTTTTCCCTTTAATAAATAAATCTCATGATTTTTTTTTTTTTTTTTAAAAAAAAGGAAAGGTGAAATTTAAAAATAGTGGAGGATAATGTTCAATGTTGCTATCCTTGTTTCTTCCCATGATCCAATTCAACTCTTTATTTTTGTCCCTTGTGGAATGTGGAGGAATGAGGATAGAATGTTGGAAAGTAGAAACCATTTTTTTTTCCCTCAAAAATGACAAATTTTAGAGGGCCTTGGAACTGCTTGGCTTAGATCTGAGGAGATAAAATAAAACAAGAACTCTAGATAAGAAAACGAAAAATGTGATTGATAATGCATGCAAAGAAAATGACTTTTTGTCAGCATTGAATTATTTAGAAATCCTACCTAAGCACCATCGTTGATGATTGACTTGATAGTAAGTGGTTCAACAGATGTTGAATTATTATATGAGAAAAAATAACTAATAATATGACAACCCTTTTATCTGCTAGTCTTGACTTTCAAGGAGGAAACTGACATGGATTAAACTAATCCTAAGCCTAATCTTTGATCCATATCTTCCTGCTTTAATTATTTAACTTCAGGGGTTGTCACGAAGATTTTATATAGTTTTTTTCAACCGTTCAGATTTAATTTCACACTCTCTTTGTCTTTTCTTATAGAAAATTTGGAATCAAATCTAAACCGTTAAAAAAATTATCATTTTTTTTTTTTTTTACAGCACTTAAGTCAAATATAGATCTTTCAATTCATGCATTTATGAGCGCAAATGAGATATTTGGTATTGAATAAAGAAGGTAAGCTATGTGTGATATTGAGAACAAAGGTGAACCACAAAGAAGTTCAAAGAAGGATATCTCATCACTTCTATGACAATAACTCATCATAATATGTTGAATATAAACACCCATGTGTCACATTCAAAAAAATAAAATAAAATTCAGCAATGAAGACCCTCTGAGACTCATTATGTATTAGGGCCCAGCATTTTATTAGGATTGCACTCATTCAACTTTGAAAGTCTTTTTCACTATCCTAACTTGCAAGTAAGACAACAGTGTATGAGGGGCAGAGATGGAGCCGTGCAAGATTAGTTTGCAATAACTTCATGACTCAGTGGTTATCTTCAAACAGGCCCTACGTCAAGTCTTGATTTTTAAAAGAAAAATGCTAGACTTAACAATTCTTTTACAATTTATTGATACACGTAAGCACGTAATTAATGTATTTTGTTTTTGTTTAGTGATCGATGTGCTCATGTTGACACATGTCAATAAATTGTAAAAGAGTTGTAGGTATAGTATTACTCTTTCTAAAATAAGAAATGTTATATATCACACTGTTATCGTACTTTTATCTTCTTTGTAGCACTGTTAATCAGTCATTAGCTTTTAAAACAAAGGCTAATTCAATAATTGATTGATAGTGGTATATCAACAAAGTGAAATAAAAGTACGGTGTATAGCAATACTCTTCTAAAATGAGGAGGGAAACCTTTGAACTTAGCATTGATTTAGGGTTTGGCAATACCCAGGTACGAGGTTTGGTCAGCAAGTGTAAAAAAGAAGTCAGGATCAGTTTGTGGAAATCAAGAGAGCACATAGGCATAGAATTGGAATATGAATTTCAGTAAAAGCATCATTATTCATTATCGTCAGCTAGTCTTTTTCTGATTCTTTGGAAAGTTGGCCAGTAGATTTGAATATTTCAGCCTAGGTTGTCATCTTTTCTAATAGCTTCCCTAGTTTTCCTTCAGAATATCTGACGGGGGGAAGAAAATCTGCCCCCCTATAGTATGAAACACAAATATTCCCCATGAAGTCAAAAAAATGTAACTTTCCTTAGATTGGACATATTATTCCCAATGACATGGAAAGAGACGATCACATTTGAGGGCCGAGGATTCGCAAAGCATAGATTTCACAGGCAAAAATTTTCCTTCACAATAAAATGCAAGAGAAGTCCCAATCCGAAGAGCTTGAATTTAGCAAAGAGTACCAGAGGAATAATAATAATAAGATGTCTCTAACAGGAATGTAAATTACAACAACAGCACGAATACAATCAACACCAACTCACCAGTGACAGATTTGAGATTCATCTGACCTCACAGTCAACACTGATCTCAACTTTTACAGGCCCAAGCTTCCAAACCCATCAGTGTGGCACAAGAAAAGACTTCTCCACATTGCTTACATTCTTTGAAAACTATGCACAGAAATGCAGCCTGAGCTGTGTATAGCCACCTAATCTCCCAATAGAAGTATTATTGCTCATAGCATGACCCTGGGCCAGTCGGAGGGCTTCGGGCATATTTATTTGCGACTGGGGCAGCTTGAACCCCACGCCTGTTCAAGAGACATCTGAAGTATTGCAACCGGGGTAATGCAGTTACGGTAATATTTCTGGTGGATATGGCGTCCCTCCTGCTCCACAAGCGCTCTGTAGGAAACAAAGTGGAGTCCAATCGCATGCTTAAGAGCCAATAATAGCCGGGGAAAAAAAAAAAAGCATCGCATATTTAAGACAATCAACATGAGCGTGTCTATATATTGCAAAAGTTAAAGACGAGGGAAGCAATAAAAATGAAAACATCGGATGAACTCTCACCCTTCAGGCATCACTGCAAACTCAAATCACTCATTAGTGTGTATGCATGCCTATTGGTGTGTGTATGTATCTCAGATCATACAATTTGAATTGTAATGAAACTAATGCATTTACTTATCCAATCAGTTCAGTTTTCCAACTTCCAAATTAGTCACGACTAACTAGACCCATTGACATTCCACAACTGCAACTGGTGGAGAATGGGGACGCCAGTTGCAGGTTCAAAGACGTTAACTCCAAGAAGGGCAAACAATGTCAATGCCCAAGTCTTAACCAATGATTTAAGTTCACCAATGGCATACCTGCAGCCGCTGCAGCTCGAGGCCATATTGTTTGCTGAATATTTGATGTATCCGCTGTCTCACCCCACATGCAAACTTCTCCTCCGAGCACGAGCTCTTGCATGGAAATATCATTTATTCCTTCAACCGGCTCCGCTGTGTAGACTTCATCCCAAGGGACATCCAAATGGTCAAGATACCAAAAACCTTGATTGCTGAAAATGCATCTGAAACCCTTTGCAACAGCCTTAGGACAAACCCCAGCGCCCAACCTAAAGCAACACAGCAAAATATTTTTAGATTCACACAGTCAGACATTTGGCTTATACCAATGTGAAACTGCTCCCAAGGGGAAAAACTCACCAGTTATGCACTATAGTCCGTGGATTAAGGTTTGAAGCAAATGTATTGAAGGTTTCTTCCCTGAGATGTGAAAATTCAAATCTGTCACATGCTTCAGTATTCAAATAAAATGACAGTAACTTAAGGATAGTTGCAGAGTAGTGGACATTTTTGCTTAAGGCTTATGTAAGCTATGCATTTCCAATTTCAATTTCTCAAGCATTTTCCATTTGCATACCTTATGCTGATATCCTAGAACTTTCCAAACTCTGAAGTAGATCCAAAAAAGACCCCATATATATATATATATAGACACACACACACACAGACAATACAAGAGGAAAATCAAGTTTACATAGCAAACAACGTCATTGACATAAATTAGGACATACCAATTGACAGGGGTCCAATTTTTTGAAATTGCTACTTCTTGAGCTTTTAGTACAAAATATTGGTAGGCATCTTTAGCAGTCATGTTCCGATCTTGAAGCCTGCACATTAGATAGTAAATATAAAGAGTCAACGTAATCAAGGTCACATAAACACTAATTAATTCAAACATGGAAACATTGTGATGCGGGACAACCAACAGAGATTTAGAATAGATGAGAAGAGAAGAAAAGTAGAAGGAAGAGAGAAGAAGCTGAGGAAAAGAAGTAAGAGAAGAAGAAGAAGAAAGAAGAAAGAAGGGAAAAAGGAAGGAAAATCAGGAGAAATAAGACAACAAACCACAGTACAAAGTTGTGCTTAAATAGCCTAGGGATTAAACCCTAACCCTAATACCTCAGTGATACTTCTAACATCCCACTAAATAAAATAAAGCTAAAATCAGAAAAATAACATGACCGGTCTGAAAAATAAATGAAAACAAATAAAATGCAAAAAATAACAAAAGCGCCCATAATAATATCTCTATGCTCTCAAGGCTGGCCCATCCTCCGATAGCAGGGTCCAAACACGTGTAAGCATTCCTGTATCTGGTGTCTCCATCACATTAGATCAGCATATATTCTTAACCCTATAATGCAAGGGCCACTATAAATGGAAAGTGACCAGAATTCCATTGCTCAACAGCTTGAATTCAATGTTCAAGTATGACAACCATCATTTGTGTGCTATTCACAAAAACACTCCAACATGTGTTTGAGAACATAAACAGAAATACTACCACACAATATTGACATATTTAAGGCATCCGAATACAGAGAGAGACCAATCCCATCTCGCCTTTTCTCCTGTTCACAAACTCTACGATCACATAAACACTATTTAATTCAAACATGGAAACATTGGATCAGGATAAGTTCTTAACCCTATAATTCAAGGGCTACTATAAATGGGAAGTGACCGTCATTCCCTTGCTCAACAGGCTTGACTTCAATGTTTCAGTATGACAATCATCATTTCTGCGCTATTTACGAAAATACTCCATCATGCGTTCGATAACAAAAATAGAAATACTACCACACAATATTGACATATTAAGGTATCCGAATACACATGGAGGGAGGGAGGGAGAGACCAATCCCATCTCACTTTTTTTCCTGTTCACAAACTCTAAGATCACTATCTTCAAAATATTGTAGCAGATAGATGAGAAAAAAAATTAAACCAAATCCATCATTATGAGGAAGATGAAACTCTGATTGGGAAAAAAAAATGTTATCCAAGTATGTAACCATAGATCGGCCCACAAAATTATCAGTCAGTGAGCTAAATCAAAAAGAATAAAATAATTGAGAGGACCTTCATATAATAGGTCTTTTTTTGGGTTAGGGGGAAGGGGAGACATACTTTCTCACTGAGCCAATGTCTTAGTAGAACAATTTCGTAAGCTAAATTTAGTTTTTTCCCTGAAAATGAAACACTATAGCATCCAAACCGACTTCAAAGAACCCACAGTTGACTAATTTTGCATTTTCTTGTCTTATCTTCTATGATAATCATCTGTTACAAGCGTCACACAGATAAAAGTAAGCATTAGAAAAAGGCTGACATTATTGTAGGGTATATTGGCAACATGTAAAATACTGTGAATTAAAATATGAAATTTTTATGTTGAATATGTCAAAACACTTTCCACAAATAGTAGTAATTGTAATAGTGAAACCTCAGGATATAATTTTTACCCTTGATTATTAGATTTGCATAAAAGTCAAAATGACCAACAAAATGAAGTCTCTCTGTAATTACACATTGTGCCATTTCCTTTAAGCGCTAGACTATGTATTATTGTATATGTTTCATTCCTTATATAGCTTGACTGATACGACTTAATGGACCATAAGTCATCATTTAACAAGATTTTTAACCAAAACAGTTCAGGTATTTACCATTGCTTCACGTGTGGAGTTGAGCTCCAGCAATCTGTCAAATAAAACGATTTCTTATTAACAAACATCAGAAGGCAAGAAGCTCAAAAGTAATACCAGAGAGAGAGAGAATTGACACATACATAATACCCTATCAAGTAAACAAGGATGTACTTTATTATTATTATTATTTTGATAAGTAAAAGTATATTTCAAAAAGCACAGAGGGATAAAGAAGGATGAACTTTATTATCAAGTAATACTTTTGGTTCATTATGCTTTCTAACCATGAATTTGAGTTTTTGGCAGATGTTATATCTTTTGAGAAGTCAAGTCTCATGAAGACACCATTTCTATGAGTTGTTCCAATGCCTAGAAGGTTTTTTTCATTGCAGAAAACATACCCATATGTATTTGGAGAAACAGACTGAAATTGTTATCTCCAATGATTTTGAGATTGCACGGTTCCAATGAGAGGTCATAAATAGGGATCCTAAATGCCTAAAGATTTTCATCTCCGCCAAGATAATTCCTCATAATGAAGACATAATAGCAAGAAGCTCAAGCTTGTCATAATAATGGAAAAGAAAAAAAGAACAAAATTGTAATCTCAAAGAAAAGGAGACTATAGGTCATTACTAGCATAAATTAAGTTTTTGGTGCTAAACTATTTTATTCGCATACATTCTTGTGGCATAAGAGCATAGAAGATTTTATTTTTGATTTATTTATATTGTTTCTTTTGTCAACATAGTGATAGCAGAATTTTATCTTGCAACAAGGAAGCCACTAAAACTAACCTGTATTAACTTCATCACCACCCAAGTGAAAGAGCTCAAAGGGGAAAATCTTCCTCATATCTGTAAAATGGAAATTGTAAATAAATAAAGTAATGGAGAAGAGAAAATAATACATGCAACAACACTAACAATAACGTAATACATATTGCAAAAAGTATTACTCTTTTATTTCTTTCCCTTCCAAAATTTTACTAAACATCTTTTCATGCGACCATGAACTTCTTATACACATACATTTGCATGTGTGTTTTTGATATCTTCCACATTTTGATCTTTGAATTATGTGGGACATCCATCAGGTTAAATGCAGCTAACAGCATCTGAACAAACTGAGCTATTTTTGAAAAATATCATATAAAATCTTGCACACTTTTAGAAGGCAAAAAAGAAGAAGAAGAAGAAAAAAGAGAACTGAATGAACATCAGGGAAAGGGTTTGAAAAGAGCTTAACCTGTCAGAATACCAGAAATTACATCAAAAGTAACGTTTTTTGTAACATCAAGTGGCTCTCTACATGAAGGAGAAGGCCAGAGATCAGGATATCCGGTGCCCCTGCATTCAAGGCAGATAGCATGCTTATCTCTTTGAGGAAATAGATCAATAAAAGAATGAAGAGCTGGAAAATTCTAATCTTTTGGTGTTTGATTTTATTCAAATGTCTTCTATGACTTCGAGGAAACAGCTTGAAGGAATAATTCTGAATTCCCACCTACACCAGACAAACTTGCAATATAAGATTTTCTAAAGCAGGATTTAATCCATGATTATGATATTGGAAAGAAAAATCTATCTTTCCCTTCTTCCGCTCATAGAAACCATTATGGAGTTGTGGTTTGAAGGCCAGAAAGCTATATCATTTCTATTGGTTAGGACACACTAATAGGCCAAATCTAAGCTGGAACTAGAAGATTTCTTAAACCTGAAAAAAGTTTCCCTTTCGGTCTTCGGATACTGGGAAATTCATAGCTTGAATGATTATATCATAACTTTTTTTTCTTTTTTATTGGTAAGTTACTCACACCCACTGGGACTTGAACCCACGACCTCACCCTCAACCTTGCTACAAAGGGAGGAAATACCATTTGAGCTAAAACTAGCTTAAAATAAACAGCAATGCTTTACCATGATTCTGCATGACCGGGGATATCAACTTCTGCCATGACATTGATACCTGTCATGCACCATGTAAAATAATCAACCCCATAAATACTAATTTAATAGCTGAAACCGTTCTACGGCATATATTACGAAGACATTTACAAATTGTGTTTCTCTACTGCATAAATTCACTTTGAAAATGGAAAAATTAAGTTCAATCTCATACAAACTTTTTTTTTTATAGATGTCTTACTGAAGCTTCAACAAAAATAAAGATAGAACGCACCTCTTACTTTGGCAAAGCTTCAAGTTGATGAATGGAAACATGAAAAGGAAAGACACTGTTAGCCTATGGCAGACTAAGGAAACATAAAAAGACAAGCAAAATAATCAGAACATGTAGAAAGCCATGTAAATAGAGGACAGAAAAAAGAAAAATAAAATTGTTTGTTTGGTGAAATGACTTGCAGGCCATAAATTTTTTACATATTGAAAGCATCATTTGGAATTTTATATCTTCATTTTTAAATACCATCATGTTATATTTTTATACTATCTATTTAGTAGCTTTGATATCCTCAATCCAACATGAATGCTGCACCAGTTATGACAAATCAGTTCTTTGTCGAAGAGAATGAGTAGCACCATATGATTTGGATAATTATCTATTTTAATAAACTGCAATCAATCTGATTGTAGGATTATTAGATAAGAAACTTCAACTGATTGGAGAATCTAACAGGGATACTTGGACAAGTTATTGAGTGTATTTAAAGCTAATGAGTTACTTAGACATTTAAAGTTGCTCCAGATAATCTTACTTGACAATCTCATATGCATCCTCAACCGTGTAACGCTCCCACTTTGTATATGAACCTTTCCACAAATTTGGATATGAAGGTACTTCAAGAGGAAATGACTGCTCGTCTATGATGTGCCAATGAAGGACATTCTACTGAGTGCAATTCTCAGTATCAGAATTACATGTGACATAATTAGAGAAGCAAAGGATGGTACAATTATCAGACGAGTCCTAAACTGAATTTCAATTGTGAAACACAACTTTGACAAGATTACCGAGCTAAAAGTCTTACAAGTTTAGCATATGACATGGATTCAATTATCTGCTTAATCACATTAATCGGTAAAAAGTGCCTTGAAGTATCTGCAAAACAATGCCAATAAAGATTGGTATCAAGCAAAATTCTAGTATAAACTAATAGATAAAGTTTCCAAGTTTACTTTTCCCTGAGATAAAATAAATTTTGCCTACCCAACAGAAGCCCACGATAAGAAAATCTGGGTTTGTCTTGGATGTACCAAGGAGCCTTGTATACTAGTACTGACTTAGATTCATAATCAAAAGCACATAATTGGCTGAATGTCTGCATTATTACAAAAGAGAATAATCAATGAGGGAAAACCCATATGCCTTGAGACAATCATAAGCTAGTCAATATTTTCTGCCAGTTAAATACAAATAACACAAACGCGAGGGATCCTCTCCATTTCAAGTGAAATGGAGATGGGCCACAAATGCATGATTGTAAAATGCGTAGGCCTAAAAAGCATTAATGAACACTCTAGTATGCTTCAATGGTAATCATACATACCTCCAACCCCCGCAACGCCCCATAAACAGTATTTGCCTGCAATAAAGAGTATTAAACATCACTGAATCTCATGACTGACTGCCTAGAGAAAAAATATACCATAGACTCCATAGTGCATCACACAAATAAGTATAGTACCCAACCCGTCTAATTCATCAAGTGAACAACAAAATTTAACTCAAATGTTCATTCAATTAGCTTTAAACCACCAAAGAAGCTATACCCACAATCTCTAACCCTCAAATTTACCTCAATCGTCGCCTCCTCTATAATCGACTGCCCGTCATTCTTGGCCACGAACAACGTATAGCTCTCATCCACACCGAGTTGAAGCTGAAAATAACAAAAAATGCTATCAAATTCATACAATCAAAACTCCCAAAATTCACTTTCTAATCAAAGCAACTCACTTCTTCGCTATCCGAGTTAACAATAACCTTCAACTTGCTAATATCATACACCGATCTCCTTCCCCTAAGCCTATCAAACACAGAAACCCCCTCGCTGTGCTTGAACACTATCCTTCTGTACCTATCAAACGCCGCCCTGAGAATGCTGGAGTTTTCACCGTTGCCGCCGACGGCGAGCGAGAGGCCGGGATCGACGGAGAGCGTGTCGTTTCCGGAGGTGAACTCGGCGGGCAAAGGCCAGACGTAGGTGAGGGAGTCATCGATTTCCGGGGCCGAATTGAGCCTTAGGGATTGGGAATCACGGAGGGCAAAAGCGAAAATTAGGACGAGGACGTGAGAGATTTTGAAGGAATCGGCTAACATGGTTTATCGGGGCTTAGGGGAAGTGAGACGGTCACCCGGGGTTCAGCCGAGTATCTGTGTATGAACCAGTTCTTGTCCACAGGTGGAGCTGGTGAAGCAAGACAGTTGGGCCCCACGATTGATCGTGATGAACGGATATAGATTCTCGGCTGTCTGTTTTGTCAACAGAAGACCAAGAGCAGTTACGGCCGTCTGCTTTGTCGTTTAATGTTACTTGGTTACTAAAAATACTTCTTGTGATTAGAGTATTCTCATCATTTTGTATATCTCAATATAAAATATTTAATTAAAATTTACTTTATTTAATTTACTTAACGTGTTTTAAAAGGTATTCTCCATCTGATTATTTAAATTTTCTTATATTTTATTAAATTAAGCATTTTTCTCGATTAAATATTATTTTAATTGTAAAAGAAAACAAAAGGTGAACAAAAAAAATAAAATAATAATTTTAGCTATGTGTGGAGTTAGCCTGGTCACAAATAGATGAAAAATCTATTATACCTTCTATTTAGATAATCCAATAGAGTGGGTTTTTGAAATTTTTGTTATCTATTATAGTTTAAAAGCGAAAATAAATAATCGGATGGGAATACTCTTAAGTCTCTTAGTCTTCTTACATGCTTCTCTCTCAACCGAGAGAGAAGCTTTTCCACATCTCTTGGTAGAAGTCTCGCCACCTCCTCTTGAGGTTTTCTACCGGCCTTGTGCGGTTGTTCCGAATTAGGAGGGATGGAGTCTTTTCCTTCTCTTTCTCTCTTTCCTCATTATTTTTCCTCTTCTCTCTTTCTTGTTTGTCTCTTCTCACAGTTCAACAACTTTCGTGGCTCTACCTCCACCGCCGTTCGTCCCCACTCCTTCCCCTTTCATGTTTGTTTCTTTTTTATTTGTCCTTATATTTTCATTTTCCTTGTGTTTTATAGCTCTTTTTGTATTGTGTTGCTTTTTTTTTTTTCTTTGGTTTCCTGTCTCTCAATTCTTAGGTAATTTGTTATTACTGTAAATACTTTTGTAACCAAATTTATGTTGGTTTGTCTATTTCCTTATATCCCTACATTGGACGACGACAATGCATCAACTTTAGTTTCTTTTCGATAGTTGTTCATGTTTTCAAGTGAGGGTTCAAATAAATTTGTCTTAATCTATATCCATTTGGCTTCTGTAATCGCTTGTGCGACCCTTTGAGATGATAAAGTTACTTGTTTGATCAAATTTTTATATTTTGTAATTATTTTTCATGATGTTTTTGTTTGTTTTGTGTCTGTTGTTGATGAACCCACCTCATTTTCATTTTTAGAATCATTTATTCGTTATTTCCATTTAGATCAAAAATGAAAATGATCATCTTCCGTAACCCTTTCCTTATTCAACTAAAGAAAAAGAAAATCATTATGTCAAGGTATCGACAAATATAAAATAGATATGAATAATAACATTATTCATTTATTTTATAAAGAAAATGTAAAATCAGTAAGTGCAATTACACTAATTTATAATACGCTCGTTATGATATAAAAATGTTTTGAGAGTTCATTATAGTAATAAAAAACAGCAAATAGTTTATGCACCCAACTTCCATCCAATTTTAATGAAAAATACCAGGTTAACACAAATCATATTATGATACATGTCACCTATAACAATAAAAAAAAAAAAAAAATTACAAATATATAATTATATAGAAATGTAAAATAAAAAAATACACATACTCTCCTTAAATTACAACCACATTGTCAATGTCCACAAAAATTATAAATTGTATCATCTCCCTCCTAAACTACAAAAATAATGTCAATATCACTCTCAAGGCCAACAAACTACAAAAACAATGTCAATATCACTCTCAAGGCCAACAAAAAGACAAAAATGATTTTAAAATTTGTTAATAAGACAAAAATATCACTATAAATTCAAAAAAAAAACTAAAATAAGAAGAAAAAATTGAAATTTTTGTTTAAAAAACAAATTAACTGACAAAGAAAAATGTAAAAAAAAAAAAAATGACCTCCTTGGTTTTTCAATTTTTTTTTCCCGCTTTAATTTTTTTGTTATTTTTTTTTTTTCAGTTTTAGGAAAAAAAAATATTATAACAACAAAAATTAATTGTCTTTATTTTCATTCCTTTTTTTTTTTTTTTGTTATTTTGGTAGCGTTAAGGATATTATTGGTAATAGTTTGAAGAGAGTAGGAGTGATTTTCCTATATAAAAACTATAAATATATTTAAATAAAAAAAAAAAAAAAAAAGTGGAGAACCATCCATTTGGCCAAATGAAAGATAGCCGAATCACCTTCAAATGCCATGGTTCGCCCTCGGCCCGAAAGTGAATTAAAATCGACACGCTTTAACAGCGCTATACGTCCCGTACTGAAGCTCTCAATGGGGACGATCACCCTCCCCAGCTCCATCCTGGACTCAAAAGAGCTAACCGAATCCCCAATGCTTGCTGGCAAAGATAATTTCCTTTGGAACCATTTTTGAAAGTTGAAACCGCAGTTAAAGCTCTCTTCATAATGATCCATTGATCCAATCACTTTTCTCTTTATTCTCGCCAACTCCAAACACCTTGGAAGTTGGAACCATTATGGGCCACCCCTTGGGATCCATCCATCCATCCATCAGGACTAAAATATGATTTAACTCATCAAAATTCACCATTTAACTAAAACTCCATAATCAAGATGGCTGGAAAAGGTTAGAAGTTAGAACTTTACCTAGCAGCTTATGTTCCTAAGCCCTTCTTCAAGCCCTTTCTCTCTCTTTATTGATTCCTTCCCTCTCTATTTCTCTTTCTTTCACCCTCAGGACCCCAGCTTCTCTCTCGGCTATGGACGAAGGAAAGGAAAAACTCATTGATCTTATTCTATCAAGATCAGGCCTTGTCCGACAAGAACGTGTCAGGCGCATTAAACTATGCGTCAAATCTCGCCAAATTGGCTAATTGGCATGTGTCTAAACTCGGGCGGCTGATCTTCACCTATAATTACCATACATGAATCATGATGATGATACATGAAGATGTTCTTGTTCAAAGCTTTGCCTACTCCGCACATCCCTTTTTCACTTGTCATCTTCTGCGTAAAGGAAGACTATAAAGTATTAATATGGAAGTCAAAAATACCATCCATGATGGTGATTAAGGGGCTTGAAGAGTTGAAGGTTATGTTCTAGGTTCATTGACTTCAAAATAATTTTCAATCACTTGTCTGAATTTTTCTTAAATTCAATATAATTTCAGAGAATCCTAACCCCTAAATTTGACTTTTTAAAAATTGAAAGCCTTGAGAAATGTGTTAAGGCTCTTTCTCAATCATATTCTCCATTATGGTTTCATTTGACTTTTTGTATTTCATAGAATGTATAAAATCTTTGAATATTTTGGACTTGTTTAAAATTCCGTTACCCAAGTCAAAAAAAATCATTCATTATATTCGTAAATTTTAAAAAGTTATTCTTTCTATCACGTCAATTAGCATAAACAGAATCAAGATTTCTTATCAAAAGGGAGAAAATATGAATGATTAAAAAGTCAAATCTAATTTTAAGAAGGGTACAAACTAGGAGTGTAAATTTTATTATTATTATTATTATTTACACCTTAACGGTAAAATTATAATTTATCCAAAAAATAACTAAAAAGTTACTTTTTATTTTGAAAAAAATAATCACATATTCTTGTCAAATTATTACTTCATTGTTAAAATTGTTAATATCACCTTTTTAATTTTTAATTTTTTTTAACCTTTTTATCTTGCACAAAGACAAAAATGCCTTTAACAATTTTTCAAATAGACATCATTATTTTAATTTTTATTAATGGTAATTTTGTTATTAGAAAGAATATTAACAACTTTTAAATAGTTTGAAACAACATTGACGCAGGAGGACATTAATATGTTACTGCTAACAAGAAGCGAATGAATTATTAACGTAGCAAGGTTGCAGTGAGCTTGGGCGCGGTTGATGATCTCTCTGTGTGGATTAGAAATGACGCAGCTTGCGGCCTATTTTGACAATTGAGTCAATTGACGATGTGGCTGTATGAACTATGAAGCGGAGATTCTGGGTCCCGCAAGGCTTGGATTGGATTAAATCTCCACAGAACCACATCTCAATGGTTTATTTAGATACAAAAGTCAAA